>JAFIRS010005686.1:0-51373 GCA_018342105.1 Gonioctena quinquepunctata | reverse complement strand
CTCACCATCCGCATCTTTGATGGTTTCATTATCAATTCTGAAAATAATCATCCCAAATTTTTTTTTCCCAATGGAGGTGCTGGTTCGAATGGATCGATGGGATGTAGAGGGTTTTTACGGTGGCGGCCCCGCAGTAGAAACAAAAAATTATAAGTGGTTTTGTTATGAGGTCATAGGGCTCTTTTCTTCTACATTTCCATTTTTTGATGAAATTAAATTTTTTTGTCGAACAGTTTCGGCCCTTGGAACTGGTTGAGGGTTAAAAATCCATTAGGGTTTTCCCTAAAATTCATCTCGCAAAATTTCCCTTTTTCGATGAGGTTTTTGTAGTGACCGGCGGGGGTTCGAGGGAATGATTAAGTCTTTTCAATTAAAGGATATCAAGGATATATAAAAACTTCGAATCCTTTGCGATATCGCCCATCACATTTTTTTAAAAATTTTTTTATCAATGAAAAAGGAATCCATACTGATCACCCCAAACAATTCCACCTTTTGGAAATTCTTTGAATGTGACATCGTGCAAAATTGATAAAGAAAGAAAAGGGATGTAAGTTCATTTCTTTGCTTGGATATAAACGATGAAGTTGGTATTTCATACTAGCTTTTTTAGGAACTCGTGAATGGGGTCTGTGCTAGTAAGAAGCAATCAACATGGCGTCCCAAAAAAAAAATAGATGAATTACCCTTTTTTCCCAAAATCAAAAAAAAATCAAAATAAAACACTGAATTTGATTTGGCATCAGGGGGTTTTTCCAATGCCCATTATTCCCGAATAATAATAATAATAAAAAATAATAATAAATGTTTTTATTGAAAGGTTACATACTCGGGCCCATAGAACCTAACGAAGGCGGGTTTTAATTATCTCCCATAAAACTATTTAGGCTTTCTTCCACCCAAACCCAAATAAAAAAAATATATTCATGATCATGCTTAATTTAAAAATATTCATTACAAAATAAAAAAAAAAAATAATAAAAAAAAAAAAAATATGGGAAAACTTATAAAAAATTAAAATATTGCAGGAAATCAAAAAAAAAATTTTATAAAGTTGAAAACGGGGGTTGCCAATTCAAGTTCGTTTTATATCATATTTTCAAAAACGGGGCTTTTTTTTCGTTTAAAATTTTGTTTGGTTTTTTTGAACGTATTAGTGAAAAGGGTTTAATTACCCGGTAACCATTTTGTATAAAGCGAACAATCGATACGGGGGAAAGGAGCCACGGAAGAAAAGTTCTATGTTTAGGCGCTTCAGGTTTTCCGAAATCCCCATTTTCAGATTGGTATATCTTTCCCTGAAAGATAACTTTCGGGAATAGGTAAGGGGTTTTCCCAGTTGTAATGATTTTGTGGGAAAGATCGAAGCGGAATGGAGTATTTAAATTTGGCCCCAAAATTTTTTAAAAGTTTTTTGTGGGGAAACATTTTCCCCCCTTTTTTTGTTTGGGGATTCGATGAAAGTTTTTAAATTTTTTGTACCCCATTCTTCTTTTTCCCAGTAGCCCGGGGTAAATGGCCAATTCCATAAAACCGTACTGGGTTTTCTTGTTTTTTTTCCCTACTTGAATAAAAAATTTTTTTTAAAGGTTCATGCCCTCCTTCAAAAAAATGAAGGTAATGTGGGGTTAAATCTGGGGGGCACTGTCGGGTATAATTAAATTTTTTTGTTATTTCAGTAGTGGGAAATTGGACACCATCTCCCACCTTTTAACTAAATTCTTGCAACGGTTTCCCCTGCTGTTCTTCCAAAAATCATGACATAAAAATTTAGACGCATTAACAATGGGGAATATTTATTAGAGGTCTTTTTTGGGAATTCAAATCCTGATTCATTTTTTTCGAGTCATGGTTGAGATAGTCTTCTTCGAATTCTAAATACAATTTGTATCGTCTGCGTAACAATGCATTGAAATTTTAACTAAAAATTTGAAAATTGGGGGGTATGAGGGGCCGGGAAAAGAAAAGGGGGAATATTGATCCCCGAGGAAACACCATTTTTTAGAATGAGTGAGTTTGACTTTTTTTATTATTAAATTTTAACACAATGAAGTTGGTTATGGGTAACTTTGGAGGAGTGATGTGGCATCCCAGGAAAACCCTAGGTAACTAAAAATAGCTATAATAGTTTGTGATTAATCCGGGGAAATGCTTTTGAGTAGTCAAGCAATACTAAGAGACAGAGTTTGTTATTTTCAATGAGATATGCACATCCCTCGAAACTTTCAACAGGGGTTGTACAACTATGGTTTGGGTCTAAATCCCGATTGACAGGATTTGGGAATATATCAAAATTCATTTAAATAAGGGTCGCATTTTTAAGTTCAATATTTTTTCAAGGCTTTCGAGATGGCCACAAAATACTAATTGGACGAAGGTTTCATGTTCTCTGGATTGGTGATTTTTTTTTCCAATGGTAGGACATAAAATTGTTTCCAACTCGATGGGTAAAAAATGTTTTTATACAATAATTGAATATATGTGATATTGCGTTAGAATCATGGGACCCAAAAATTTTAACATTTGTATACTTTTTTCGGTCCCAGCATTCGATTTAATGCCCAAATAATGTAATTTTAAATTTCATCATCATTCGTTTCATGGTAAAAAAAATGATTTTTTGTTCAATGTATTACCTGGGGAAAAAAAACAATAATTTCATCGTCAGGCGTGGGTTATTATTTGAAATGCTTCCAAAAAATTATTGATATCTTCAACATGCATTAGGTGTTCCGGAATTGTTTTCTGCACCTTTTTTTTTTTGTTTATAGTTCATATCAGCTAGTTCTTTTCATAATTGTTTGTTTTTTTGTTAAACGATCATTTTAGGTATGCTTTTTTTTTGAGTATCACAGTGTCATGATCTGCTTATAGAGCTTGGAAAAAAATTTGATTTTGAAAGAATATTTTTCATTTTTGAACGTTCACCTGTTTAAACCTAATAAAATTCAGTATTCCAAAATAACTTCTTATTACGTAAAAATTTTCTATCTAACGAATATTGAACTCAATGAAATCAAAAATTTTAAAAATAATTTCATGTAACTATGCGTGAGAAATTTATTTATAAACCACACGTGGAATGTTCTGAATTTGGGAAAAAAAGGGTTTCCCCCAAAACATGGATGTACCTTTAAAAATATTATCTAATTATGAGTTCATCAAAAAAAAAGATTCTCTTTTAAAAACGCCCAAAGGGTCATACCTTTTGGAAAAGGAACAATGTAATAATTATTTTAAAATAACACAAACCAATTGGTCATCATACAGTCTTTTATAGCCTCTATTGGAAAAACGGGGGATATATAAAAGGTTGGAATCATTCCATTCGGTTTTTAGGTTATTTTAAAAGAGTAGTAATTTTAAATTGCCCCTTTTTGATCAAAATTGTTTTAGTCAAATAGATAAAAAACTTTTCTACTTAAAGTTAATCAGATGCAACCAAGTCTCAAGGACCGCCCAATAGAGACTCACCCGAGGGGTTTTCCAAAAAGTATTTGCATACATTGATATGAATTGAAAAAAATTCATCCGACTTCACCCCATTTTTCCCAGTAGTAAATCAAATTAATAAATTACTTAGGGGGATTTCCCCAGATTAAAAAAAGGGAATTGTTTTTAGTGAAGTGAACATCGTGTCTATTACGGGGTAAAGACTATATTTTTTTTTTTTTTTTTCTTTGATTTATTGGGCCCCAGGCTTTATAAAATGTACATTTTTTCCTCATTCTTACAAAATTTAATTTGAAGTGTAATTAAAATTATTTTTGGAAAAATTTTATTATTTCATCAGATTTTGATAGGGGCTTGTTTCAAAAAAAATGTAAAAATTTTAATACTATCCTTGTTTTTTTATTGAAAATTTTGTTTATTATGTTTTAAAGCCCTACAACATCCCCAAAAGTTTTTTCCATTGAAGAAAAAAACAATTACAATGTTAATTTTTTCCAAACCCAAAAGGGAATTGATTTAAGTATTTTAGATTTGTGAATTTTGGGAAAATACAATTTTACAATATACTGATAACCAGGAAATAAGTATTAGAATATATTACTATGATTGATTTATCTATCTTTGAATAAAATATTTATTTTCATGTTTCCCAAAATTATAAAACTTTTAATTGATATGATTTGATTATTGCTATGATTTTATTGCTATTTTACTTTCCCATATTTTCGGGGAATTTATATACAAGGGGTTTTTATAGGGTTTGTTGATTAAGGGTTTTTGTTTTTGTTTAATATTGATTTTAATTATATCTTTTAAATTTACAACCATATTATTATTTCATCTGTTTTGATGGCTTGAGGTATGACGGGAGTACATAGATTAAACGAACCTCGATCATATTTTGGAAGGAATTATTTGGGGTTTGCCCCGCTCTCAAAAGTACATTCTTTTGGGGCAAACTTTTATTGCAAAAAATTTCCCAATTTAAAACCTCTAATAAACTTTTTTTGAAAAAGACACGCTCTTTACTGTCAATAGTGTGAAAAGTTTTAAAAGTATTGAGTAGAGTGCATACAAAAAAATACCAGTATGGTTAGACATCAATTGAGGGTATTTTAAAATCCTTTTTTTTTTTCCAAGTGTTTCTTAAAAAAGGGTTACTGTGGGGGTTCGACAAACACTTGGGTTTTCGGGGGGGTGTGGGTATTCTTAACACTCTGTATATCCCTCAGGTTTTAACAATAACTGGTCAGTGGTGGGGTTTTTAAAGAGTCTCCCCATATATCATTTTAAATAACAAATGGTGTCAGGTGTGGGAGTTTGATCCCAGGAAAACAATGCAAAATAAGCATTTATACAAAGTAAAATCTCAAAGGTTTTTCAGAACTGGTAAAAATTTTTTCTGTTTTTTTTATTGTTTTGAATTTGGAATTAACTTTTTTTGGAAGTGATAAATATTGTAAAAAAGCATTGGCAATTTAAAAGAGAAAAGAAAAATAATTTATCAGGGTTAATCGTGAAAAAAAGTATTTTTTAATTTTTACTATTATTATTAAAATTTTGGGTTGCAAAAAAAATTTAAAATTTAAAAACACCCCCCTGAAACTCCTCAACGATGGTAATTCCTCTTTTTAAAAAATTAACCCAAATACCCTTTTATTACTTTGGAAAAATGTCCTATATATAATGGGCAAACAAAAATTTAAAAGATTTTTTTCCCGGATTAGATGATTGTTATTCTGGGAAAATGGAATGATTTGCAAATAGTGTCAATAATTGCGATTGAAATTACGGGGGTTCCCCAAAACAATTAATGGGCGCAGATAGAAAAATTACAAAACCTACCGGAAGTTGGGATAAAAAGGTTAAAGAAAGGGTTACAGGAACAATTTGGTATAAAAAAAATTCCCAGGACAAGAAAAAAAGGGGGTTATTAAAGGTGTCAAGGGAAAAGGGGGGAAACTTTCCCCCGTTGGCCAAAAAGTTTTGCGGGGTTTTTCCTAGGAGGTGGGGTTTTTTAAAAGACAGGCAGGTTTTTTGTTGGGTTTTTGGGACCCGGTTAAAAAAAAGGGTTTTTTTGGAGTCTTAATTTAAAAAAAGGTTTTGTTTTGCTGAAAAAAATAAAAAGGGTTTGGAAAAACCGGCAGAAAAAGGTTTCAGTTTTTTTTTAAATTCCAAAAAAATGTAGTGGGTTTAAAAATTTTAAAAAACCGGGACATCTAAAAAGGGTTTTTGCAAAATAAAAAATGGTTTTTCCCTTTAAAAAAAATCTTTTCCATTTTTCCAGAAACCCGGACATAATAAAAGAGATTGTAGAGATGAAAAATAAATTTGCAAAATAAGGAGCCTAATTACATTTTTCCCAGTGCAATGAACAAGGACACATGTCATTTGATTTCAAAATTTTGAGACAACGTTATGAAAATAGGAGGGTTTTAAAAAACGATCACCCGGTTCTCGCCCTCTTTGTCGAGAACCCCAAACAACCCAATAAATCAAAACGAAAGACATATGAGGCCAAAATCAAAGATACTTACCCTATACTTCAGGAGAAGCCCCAAAGGGAAATGTTATTATTTTAAAGGGGAATTGCAAAATTTTTCGAACTTTTCCCTGATTGATACAGGTGTTTTAAAGTATCGTTGGCCCATTTAAGCATTACACGCGGTTTTGAAAATTAATTATAAAGTTAAATATTCTTTTGAAGGACGCCCCGGAAATGTCATACCATATATAGGATCAGTAATTTTACCCATTCAATTGAATGAAAAAAACCCAAAAATTGAACATAAATTTATTATTATTATTGATGCCAATCTTTTTGAGTACCGAAGTGTTTTTGGGACTGGTTTTTTTAAAGAACATCGGGTTTAAAAAGGGGGTTGGAGAAAAAAAATAAAATTTTTTTTAAAAATGAAATTTTACCTTCATCGGAAAAAAAAAAATATATATCAGACAAAAAAAGAAAAAAAAAAAAATTTACTTGGAAAAAAAAATTTCCCGAAAGATAGGGGAAAGGGGTTTGAAAGTATGAAAAAAAGGGGGTTTTTTAAATTAACCACTACAGTAAAAAGGGGTGGAGGGAAAGGGAAAATTCCGAAACAAGCTGGGGTTCACCATGGGGGGCCCCCCAGAACAAATAGCAAAGGGTTGGTGGTTTTCATCCCCTGAGACAAAGGGGCCGGCTCAAAAAAATTTTGGGGAAAAAATTCAGGAAGTAGGGATAAAAAAGGAAAAGGGGGTATTTTTAAAAAGAAAATACATTTGGGGGAAAGAAAAAATTTTCGAAAAAAAAAAGGAAAAAAAAAATCTGGGAAAATTTTCCAGAAAAAAAAAAATTTGGGGGGAAAAAAAAAACAGGTGTTACTGGTCAGAAGGGGGTACCAGAGAAGGAAAAAATTTTTAAAGTTTGGGGAAAAAAGGCAAAAAAATTTTAAATTTAAAAGGGGGGAAAAAGGGGCGGGGAAACCCGGAAAACCCGGGCGTCCTGTATTTTTTGGAAAAGGTTAATTGCAAGATAGTGCTATTGATTTTAAAAAGGGCATTAAAAGGTGAAGGAAAGTTCATAAAAAGTATGACATACCTTCCCCCAAATTACAATGGAAAAACCCCTGAACCCCGGAAAAAAAGGTTAAAAGGAAGCACGAAGTCTGAAAAAAAAGGGAACCCCGAAAAATTGGTTTTTTTTCTTTAAAATTTTAAAATCACCCCCCAAAAATATGGTAGCATGTCAGGGAAAAAAAGGGGAAAAACCCGGGAAAAAAAAATTGTTAAAAAAATACAAATTTGAGAAAAAATGAACTTACTATCAGGGTGACAGGAACCTGTAAAGAAAAAGGAAAGTACTAAAAAAGGGTTTTGAAGTGAAAAATTAAAAACCCCCTACTAAAAGGTGTACAAAAAAATTTGGGGGCAAAGCCATAAAAAAAGGGGAAAAAAATGACAAAAAAGGAAAATCGAAGGAAAATTTTTTTAAAAACCCCCCAAAAAGGGGGTACAAAAAAAAATAAAGGGGCTAGAATCGGGATGAGGTTTGAAATTTTCGAAAACCAAAAGGTGTTCAAAAAATAGGGAAAAAAAAAATAAAAGGGAAAAAATGGAAAACTCAATATTTTTTAAAAGGGGGTAGGGAAAATTATGGAAAATAACGGGGGCATGTACTTCAAAAAAAAAAATTTTTAAAAAGTGGGGGGGAAAAATTTTTTTGGGAAAAAGGGGGTTTTAAAAGAAAAAAAAAAAATTTGCCAAAAGGGAAAAAAATTTTTTTCCCCAAAGGGATTTGGAGTGGGAAAAAAATATCTGGGGAAAAAGGGGGGGAAAAAAAAAAAAATACCTTTTCCCCCCCCCAAAAAAAATTAAAAAGGGGGGGGTTTTTTTAAAGGGACATGATCTTGCCTCCTAGGACTATGACTGTTTTTGGGGGAAAACCCCCCAAAAAAATTTTTTGCCGTCCGATAAAAATTTTTTTGAAAAAAATGAAGCAAAAAAGGGTTTAAATAGTAGCTAGATCGATAGGAAAAAAGGGGAAAAATTTCCTATACGAATAATAAATTTTTAGAAAAACTTTTTGATCCCCCGAAAACATGTGATTGCCAACATTTTGGAAAACAGATGAGGAAAAAAATGATTGATAAAAAAAAAAAATTAGCGAATAGAAATTCAGGATGAAAAAAATAATTTTGCAACAATTGCATTTGGATGATCCGGACTTGGCAAATTAAATTAAAAAGGGAAAATTTTAAAAAAAAAAAAAAAAAAAAAAAAGAGAATTCTCAAAGGATCCCCCGGGGGATCTAAAAAATCCTCCGAAAATTTCCGGGGCCCCAAAAAACACTTTCCCCCGTCTCTTTTCCCAAAAAACGGTGGGCCCACAAAGGGGTTTTTTAAAAAAATTATCCCCTTTTAAAAATTTTTAAAAAACAAGGTGGGAAAAAAAGAAACAGGTAGTTCACCCAAAAAAAGGGGTGAAACCAATAAAAGGGGGAAAAATTTTTATAAGAAAAAAAAGAAAAAAAATTGAAAAATGATCCAAAAAGGGGGAAAAAAACAGCTGAAAAAAACAGGGGAAAAAAAGACGAAACGTCGGAACTTTTCTTATGTATTGACTCCCGAAAAAATTTGAAAAAACGTCAAAATTCCCCCAAAGGGGAAACCAAAAAGGGAATATTAAAAAAAAAAAATTTTCCCCCCTTCAGTGAAGAAAATACCTCTGAATCAAATTGCAAATTTTGGAAAATTTTTCCCCTTTGGGAAAAAATTTTTTAAAAAATTAAAAATGAAGTTCAAAAAAAAAAAATGGGACCGAAAAAGAAATTTGGTTTTACTAACATTTTGGGGTTAAAAAAAATTTAAAAAAAAAAATGGGGGCCTCTGATAGTAGGGGGGGTGATAAAAAAAACTTTGACACATAGATATCCCCCCCCAGATCGGGGGTCCCAAAAAAAATACTTTTCTTTTTGATATGAAGTATAATAAAAAAAAAAAAAAAGGGGAAAATTTAAAAAAAAAAAAAAAATAAAAAAATATATGGGTTTTTTTGGAAAAAAAGGGAACTAAAAAATTTAAAAATTTTTGCAATAAAAAATATCTAATATAGGGTTTGATGTAAGAAGTAAACTCAAAAAAAGGAATGGAATTTGAGGTTCAATTTTTTTAAAAAGAAAAAAAAAAAGAAAATTTTCATAAAAAACCCAAAAGGGGGGGTAAATAATTTTAAATGAGTAAAGGGGAAAAAAAAGAAAAAATTTTTTAGGCCTGTTACCAAATATTGACAAAATTGGGGAAAAAAATGCATTTCAAATTCAGAAATCCCCCTTTTTTGCCCCAAAAGAAATTTTTGAGAACGGTTTTTTCAACCCAAAAAATTTTAACCCCGGGAAAAAAAAATGGGAAATTTATTTAAAATTTTCGTGTTTAAATTTTTGTCAAAAACCCTTTGAACGGGGGGTAGAAAGTTTGGGGGTTTTTTTTAAAATTCCGGGTCAAATCCTTTTTTTGACTTTCCAGTACGAGGCGGGGAAAAAGCTTTAAACCCCGTGGTTTCCCCGAAGTGTCAGATAGCTGAACATTTTGGGGGGGGCAAAAATTTAGAAACCCATAGAAAATTGTTTACATTTTTAAAATTAAATATAAAACGTCGTTTATAAAAAAAATCATTCTTGAAAAAGAATGATTTAGTAGCGTCCTTACGAAGATTTCTGGAAGAAAAAGTAAATAAGAAAAATCATTAAGCTCTTAAAAATATGACTCGAAAAAAATTAACAAGAAACTTAGACTTTTTATTTTGGGGAGAAAAAGCTTTCTCTACTTTAAAAATAAAATTAAATGTGAAAAATAAATAACAAAAAAAGGGGAAATTTTTGAAAAAAAAAAAAGCTCAAAATTAGCATTCCCGAAAAAATAAATTGAATCGGAAAAATATCGCGAAATTGACTCAGTTTTAAATTAGTTGTCCTTATTTTGTGTCAAATTAGATTACCTGGTTCAAATAAATAGTCATGGCCCCAGGTGCAAGTATTCCATTCATTGAGATTTTAGGTACCAGGAAAGCAGTTATTGTTGACGTATTTTCAAAAATTTGATGACTGATGTGAATTTGGGAAAAGTTTGGTATCCGCAAACTGATGACAATCGTTAGCCCCCAGCATTTTGTATTTTAACAAATACCAGGCTGAATATATCAAGTTATTAGCCACCAGAGGGATAGAAGACTGCGATTGTATCCATTATATGGTGGAAGGAAACAAAGCACTGTTTCTAACACTAAACGATACACAATATTCACAAAAACTAGCACTCAAATTTGCGACTGCGATATGTGTAGCGAAGTTAAGGGACCGACCGACTATCTAACAGATGACCTACCCGCTATTTCTCCATCAAACCTCCATGACCGACACAAAAATCGAATTTTTGATGGTTTCCAGGCGATGGGTTTTCCAGATGTTGAGGAACGTGAAGATTTCAGAGTATCAGGTCTAATCCATAGGCGGCGACAATCAGCAGAGAGGGTTTATATTGCATTGAGTATTGACTGTATTGATTGTAGTTGATGGTTATCATTGATGTTTTTATACACAAAAATGATTGTAAGTGCATGTTAGTTAAGAAAAACCAGATGTTTCTAGAATTGATAAAATCTGTCGTTAAATTCTGGAATTTAATTATGTATTATCGCAATTTAAATTTATGCAAAACCTTAGTCTAGATGTGACTATCAGAGTTAAGTAGAAAAAGAAAATATTCAATCCATAGATTGAATACCTATAATAATTGTATTATACTAAATGATTAAGTAATTGTATTATACTAAATGATTAAGTGTTAAAATTAATCATTTAGCTTGAGAATGGGGACGAATGTCATGATCTGCTTATAGAGGTTGGAAAAGAAATAACATTTTAAAAATAATTTCATGTAACTATGCGTGAGACCAAGGCTTTCGAGATGGCACACAAAATACTAATTGGACGAAGGTCACTCATGTTCTCTGGATTGGTGATTTTTGCCAATGGTAGGACATGAGATTGTTTCCAACTCGATGGGTAAATATGTTTTTGTATACAATTGAATATATGTGATATGTGCGTTAGAATCATGGGACAACAATGTAATAACATTTGTATACTTATTTTGTCAGGTCCACAGCATTCGATTTAATGCCAGTAATGTAGTATAAATTTCATCATCATTCGTTTCATGGTAAGAAAAATGATTTTCGTTCAATGTATTACCTGAGAAAAAATCAATAATTTCATCGTCAGGCGTGGAGTTATTATTTGAAATGCTTCCAAAAAAGTTATTGATATCTTCAACATGCATTAGGTGTTCCGGAATTGTTTTCTGCACCTTTTTGTTGTTATATACGTTCATATCAGCTAGTTCTTTTCATAATTGTTTGTTTCTTGTTAAACGATCATTGAGGTATGCTTTTTTTTCGAGTATCACAGTGTCATGATCTGCTTATAGAGCTTGGAAAAGAAATATGATTCGAAAGAATATATTCATTTAGAACGTTCACCTGTAACCTATTAAAATTCAGTATTCAAATATAACTTCTTATTACGTAAAATTATTCTATCTAACGAATATTGAACTCAATGAAATCAAACATTTTAAAATAATTTCATGTAACTATGCGTGAGACCAATTTATTTATAAACCACGTGGAATGTTCTGAAGTTGAAACAAAGGTTCCCAAACATGGATGTACCATTAAAATAGTATCTAATTATGAGTTCATCAGAAAATAGATTCTCTATTTATAAACGACCCTAAGAAGTCATACCGTTGCAAAGACAATGTAATAATTATATTTAAAAATAACACAAACCAATTGGTCAAAACATACAGTCGGTTATAGTTTCTCTATATGTGGTAAAACGAGGATATATAAAGAGTTGGAATCATTCCATTCGGTATTCCATTCGAATTATTCATTACAAGTCAGTATGTAATTTAAATTGCACCTTTTGATCAGATAATGTTTAGTCAAATAGATAAAGACTTTTCTACTTCAAGTTAATCAGATGCAACCAAGTCTCAAGGCACCAGTCAATAGAACTCACACCGATGGGTTTCTAAAAGTATTTGCATACATTGATATGTAATTAGAAGAATTCATCCGACTTCATCATTGTTCCAGTAGTAAATCAAATTAATAAATTACTTATCAGGTTTCTCCAGATTAAATAACGGAATTGATTTTAGTGAAGTGAACATCGTGTCTATTACAGGGGTGAGACTATATGTTTTTCTCTTTGATTTGTTGGGTACCAGGCTTTATAAAATGTACATTTTTCCTCATTCATACTTTAAATTCATTGAAGTGTAATTCAATTACTTTGATAAATATTTATTATTTCATCAGATTTTGATAGTGGCTTGTTTCAGAAATATGTATAAAATGATTAATACTATCCATTGATTTTATTGAAAATTTTGCTTTTATGTTTTAAAGTCCTACAACATACCCAAGATGTTGTCCATTGAAAGAAAAACAATTACAATGTTAATTGTTCTAATCAGAAATTGATTTAAGTATTTTAGATTTGTGAACTTTGATAAATACAATTTTACAATATACTGATAACGCAGGAAATAAGTATTAGAATATATTACTATGATTGATTTATCTATCTTTGAATAAAATATATTGTTCATGCTTCAAAATTATAAAACAGTGTAATTGATATGATTTGATTATTGCTATGATTTTTATTGCTATTTTTACATTCATATTTTCTGGTGAATTTATATACAATGGGTTTATACGATTTATTGATTAATGGTTTTTGTGTATTGTTTCGAATATTGATTTTAATTATATCTTTTAAATTTACAACCATATTATTATTTCATCTGTTTTGATAGCTTGAGGTATGACTGAGTACATAGATTAAACGAACCTCGATCATATATTTGAAGGAATTACTTGGATTTGACCACTCTCTAAGTACATTCTTTGTGTCAACGTTTAGTTGCACAAACTTCAGTATAGAACCTCTAATGACTTTTTGTAAGACACGCTCTTGTACTGTCAATAGTGTGAAAAAGATTTAGTATTGAGTAGAGTGCATACAAATAATACCAGTATAGTTAGACATCAATTGATGGTATTTGTAAAATCCTTCTATTGGATTTTCTAGAGTGTTTCTTCAATAAAGGTTACTGTGAGGTTCGACAAACACTTGGGTTTTCGGAGTGGTGTGGGTATTCATAACACTCTGTATATACTCAGGTTTTAACAATAACTGGTCAGTGGTGGGGTCTTTAGAGTCTCCCCATATATCATGTTATAACAACAGTCCGATTCGTGAGATTTCTGATTTCTTTATAATAATCCCAATGATGCTGATTTTTTGTTCTTCTAAATCTTGAGAGAGCCTTATCTCTCAGTTTGAACATAAGTTTCATATTATCAGTTATCCACGGTGCTTTTTTCTTCGTAATTTTGACGTTTTTTACCGGCGAGTGTTTATCGAATATTTCAAGTAGTAAAGTAGTGAATACGGAAACTTTCTCATCAATATCATTGGAGTCCCTACATATCACAGAAATCAATTGCATGCAAATCCACAAAAAATGAATCTGGGTTGAAATTTCTAAAGTCACGGAATATTATCATGAAACTGCCACCTGTTGATTGTATGAAGCCAGCTTTACACGATACAAGGAGATGATCTGTGAATGAACTACAATCGATCGTAGTACAGTCGGTTATATTTAATAATCTCTGAACAGATTAAAAGATCAATTATTTTACAACTGGTCGGGAATATCATGTTGGTTGATCAACAATTTTTGTCAAACCGAATGAGTCAATTATTTCACTCCAACTGAATACAAGAACTGCTCGTAGGTTCTGAAAAGTCAATATTAAGATCGCCTGCACAAATTATATAATCAAATTTTGGACAAATGATGGATAAACTGTCTTCAAATACTGACAGAAAAGTTGGGAGTGGAAGATTAGGAGGCCTATTAATGGAGGCTACTGCGTATTTCATTCCATGTACAGTAAAGGTAATCCACACTTGTTCAACTGTGTCTGACGATATATTAGGAATTTGAGTGGCTTCGAAAATATTTTTAATATAAGTTGCAACACTCCCCTCCCATTTTCCCTATCCTTCGAAACAGTTGATACCCGCTAGACTAATATTATCGTTTGGGGTATTTTCAAGAAACCATGTTTCAGAAACGGTGATGACATCAAAGTTTTTGTATACCTTCTGTTTGAAATCTGGGGACCCGTTTAGTGTGGATCTCGTGTTTATGTTATATTATTTTTATGTTACGTGTTGTTTAATGAAAGTGATAGCACACGAACTCGAGAAGGCACAAAATACAATATATACATATATATATTTATATATCAGGCATATACACATTCATTTATACACTAAAAAGGATTGATTTATTCGAATGAGGAGATGAAAAAGACAAAACAGCTCAGATATTAATAATATGGAGAAAGTATAGTTGAAAAATTAATTTTATTATGTTCCTTTGGCAGCCCTACGAGGATTCTCTCTTGAAGGTTTCTTGATGCTTATATTTTTCCAGAGGTGAGGGGTTTTTCTTTTTGGAATTGGCTTCTACAGCGGGGATTGATGGTGTGAGTTGTTCTCTGAATATGGAGGGGTCTAGCTGTAAATCTTTCAAGCTGTATTTTTTATCATTCACGATCAAATGACTACGTCTTATAGTTGATTTGAAGCCTTCTTGCTTCGCCTGATTTAGATGCTGACGTGGGGCTTTGTTAACAGTCTGATCCTCAGGACTCAGATCCTCAGGACTCAGAATGTGAAAAAGCCCAATCCTTTTATTGGCGCTAACACATTGCGCAAGTATTCATATTTCGGTTGATTCAATGACTTTGAATAGAGATACACGTTTGCAAATCGCAATCCTTGTGGATGTGTCAGTAGAGATATCATGGCGTTTGTCTTTCCACAATTTGACGGACCGATGATTAGCGAGCAAACAGATGATGGAAGTAGTGGGCCATGTCTCAATGAGTTCGCCCCATTTAATCCAGTCCCGATTTTCTCATCAAATAATCTACCGCAAAATGTTCTTTCTGCTTGACAATGCGCGTTGCTTGACAGTTGGACACTCAATAATCAGCATTTTATGAAAAATATTTCATTTAAATGTTGAGCCGGTTATAATATAACAAAAGAGCCAAACAACATTATTTATATGCCCATCAGCCCGAAAGGACGTCAGTTCATCGACAACATTACTCTACGCATATTGGATCATCGAAATAATCCATTGATTTCGGTAGTGTGAAAGAAATAGTTGTCATATTGGAATTGAAGAAATTACAATAACGAATGTAATGGGTTTTTGCTACAACAAACGACAAAACAGTGAATACGAAATATTTTCACCTAACAAAGATCGTCGTCCATCGAATATCGTCAAAAAGAAAAGCTTTGCCAGGAAGAAGGTCATTTCACAAGTGTTTGCTGAACAGCAAAGACATACATTGTCAGCGAGAGACATTAATTTTCTGAAATCTATTGGACTCGATGCGAACAGTGACAAGTTGAATATTTTCAATGAACCAGTGGTCGATCATTCCCTCATAAGTCTGCATGAGCATACCTATAAACCGTACGGATCACCATTATTTAAAAATTCAGATGAAATTCGAATTGCAACCAACAATCAAGATGTAATACTGGACATTGCCGACAAATTCATTTACATTGAGGGAAAATTCAAATCAAGTGAAGTGAGCAAAGTATGCTATCTTTCCAACAATGCTTTGGCATTCCTCTTCGATGAGATCCGCTATGAAAGGGGTGGTGAGCAAGTTGCCGTTGTTCGAAAACCAGGCATAACATCCACAATGAAGAATATGGTTTCATTTGGTCAATCACACTCTCACATGCTTTCGACAACTGGATGGGGACTTTCCGACACAAAACAACACATCATTGATGCACCCAGTCATTTATTCAGTGGAAAACTTCCTTTCAAATATTTGATGGGTTCTGCCGAGGATTATAAGAAGAGCATTCTGAATGCAAAACAAGAACTGATTTTGATTATAGCTTGCTCATTCAAGAATTCATGTATTGGAGACGTTGATGCCTCTTTGGAAATAACAAAGATTGAATGGAAAATAAAACATGTTGTGCCCGATGACAAGCAGAAGCTCAAATTATTCAGTAGAATAAATAAGAGTGGTCTGAATTCAAAAATCAAGTTGGCTTATCGTATGTTGGATCTTTATGAATTACCCTCATTGCGTAGCACATCTTCAGACATATGGGCAATAAAAACAACCAACACTTTGGAAACACCTCGCTTCATAATTATTGGCTTTCAAAGTACCAACGCATCCGAAAACAGAACAATGGATGTGACAAAATTCATAAATGCAGATATTAATAACATCCGAGTGTATTTGAACTCTGAAGTCTACCCATATGAACGTTGGAATCTGGACTTTGATGAAAAACTATTCTCTTCAGCTCACTATATGAGGACTTTCAACGTAGTTATTATGACAAAGATATGAGTGAACCTCTTATGCATCTTGAGGAATTTCAACAGAATCCTTTATTCATCATTGATTGTTCACATCAACCGAATGCAACAAAATCATCTACAGTGGATATCAAGCTGCAGTTCGAAACAAGAAGATCCAAATTTCCAGGCAATACCAAAGTCTACGCACTCATTATACACGATACCTTTTTGACCTACAATGCATTGGATGGCTCTGTTCGTAATTCATAATAAACAAAAAAACTTGAATTATATAAAAAAAACAATTATATTGTATTCATGATGTGTAATAAATTAATACATTTCTCGAAAATATGTTTTTATTTCAATAAATCCAATTGCATATTATACATGCTTCGATAGAACGAAGTTGTCACAAAGCAACATTACATCCGAAACATTTGAATGAAGGGGTTGTCGGTGTGTGAATCTTGTGAATTTCCACATGGTCATATGTCCCCTGACGAATATTCTAAGTCATCAAATATCTGCGGAAGCACCACATGCATAGATACCTCACTCTAAATATACTAATCCTAACTTCCACAAGCGAAACGATATAGCAAGCTCTGCCATCCATGTCAGAGTTGGACAAAGTTGTTCTTCTCACTAGCATCATTGTTTGGAATGTCACTCTCAATACCTTCATCATCATCGTTCGTATGAGGGAGGATTTCTTCTTCTTCAATCATCATATCTTCCACATAACCACCCTCGAAATCTTTAGTATAGTTCCATTGATTGTCTATAGCTGAAATCATTTGAAGATTATTCTCGATGGAATGAATTGTATTATTATATTCTGCCATCTTCGGTAGTCTGAATACTTATGAGAACAGGAGTATAGTATTTATATAGTTGGAGTCTCCCACTTTGCAAGTGTGAATGTTGGCGTCGTGTGTGGTTGCACAACCCCCACCACCCACCACCCACTAGAACGCTTATGAATATGAGTCTGGAGAGAGGGAGAGAATGTTGAGAATTTCTGTATGTATGCTCCACCACACCACACCTTTTTCACAGATAGAATGTGTACAAAATTTCCATAGTATCCTCGTTTCTGTTTCAGCAAAAATGAATTCCCAAGTTGAGAAAGTCGAGGCCGACTCAACAACATGGTGGCCACCTGATGACGTGTTGGTTGAGGACGTCACCGAAGATGGGCCAATCCAATTCAACCATGTGTCATCCACAACGTTGGATGAGGGGGAAGTAGAATTGAATTGGAATAATGGCAATGGCAATGACAACGACGATGCTGATTCAGATGCCACCATCGAGGTGGAAGAGGCTGATGAGCAGAATTATGATGTCAACATCAATGATGAGGCTCCGATGGAACTCAATGACGAGTTTTTTGAATATGTAAATGTCATATTTCAACAATTCGATGATGAGGAACTCGGCTGAGGCTCTCAAGGTCGGAGAGATAAGCCCCATCGGGTGCTTGTTTCAGTGGGTAACGCGGAGCTCAGTGATTCCCACACTTCCTGTCAGGTGTCATTAACGGATTTTCTTCAACCTCAAAAAAATGCAGAAAAAAAATAAAATCATGGATTAAATCATTTGATGAGTGGTTTATAATTGTTTATTTCTCAAAATACATTTCAAATATGTTTTTTTTTGTCTGGTTCATAATTTCTTTTTTCGAAATCTTCACACCGTGATAGTCTCCAGGTGGGCGGTGCAATTAGTGGCTGCAGATGCATTTTTCTTCTCCAACTCTTCAATCCTCTCACATAGATCGTCATATTTTCCATCGAAAGTAGTTTTGAGTTGGTTAATTTTTTTTTGTAGGAACTTCAACACGTCCTCAGATATCTCTTCAACCAATGTTCGCATGGTAGTATTGGTGGCTTCGAGAATTTGTTGTTTAGCTACATTGAGTTTTTCTTCGAGACGATGTGACATTGGGAGTGTGCATCAGTACATTTCCTTTCCGACCAAATTTGTCTATTACATTACCCATCCTTCCACATGGAATGACAAAGCCACACTACTGATCAATGGAATAATGATTTTATTTGAATAACCCTTCCACAAATATAAATTATCCAATTTATGACATTTATATAACGTTTGAGTGTTGTGAGAATATGAAATTATTTGTTCGTCATTTCTGCATCCAATAATGTGATGAGAAGGTCCAACCTACTGTCGTCGTCGTCGAGATTTGTATCATATTGGTAGCCAAATGAATCAATTATGTTTTGGCACATTCGAATATTTTCCATGGGATCACATTGATAAACTCAATGTCCAATTTTTTTAATTAAATGGAATTTATGATTATTTCCTGAATTTTATCCCATTTTCAACAATTTTTTTGTAATCATCAAGAGTCAATTGGTTCTTTATCACTGATCTTTTCACACCCTTAGCCCTCTTAACTTCAGTTGCAAGCGATTGTACATAGTATGCTTTAGCACCAGTACCATAGAAACTAATTATAGGATATTAGAAACTCTCCTTGAAATTGCCCAATGGTTGCTGGCATATTGAATTTGTTTTGTTCCCCATAATTGGATGTGTCAAAGTTGTCTATATTGCTTTTATGAATTCATAGAAATCGTCTGTATTTACTTTTAAAATTAACGAATCAGTGAAGAGAAGCATTCTGGCCAAACTCTCTTTTAATCCATCCATGGTAAAAATCATACATAACTGTTTTGGATAATTCCAAAATACAGAATCCCAAGTACATTGGTTCATCGTAATGCACTTCCACTCTACCCATTTGAATAGCAACAAAGTTTTCGGAAAAAATTTCGCACTTTTTGAAGTTTGGTCGCGCGATGAGAGTGCTCGCTCCCATAGATCTGCGAACATTTTGCCAATGTGTGACAAGTCTTACATCAACTCGATTGTCAACATTTTCCATTGTTTTGCCATACACTGCATTATTCATTAGTTTATAAAAATCTTTTTCAGACTTATTGTTGGATCTATAACGCATTTGGGTATTGAGTTTTAAACCTTAAGGCCTTTAATTAATGTAATTTATACTTGCCATTGGAGGAGTGATGCTTTCCACCAGAAACGGAAGATCTGAATGTTTATCATGCAATTCTTGGGGATAATGTATCAACCTCAAGAACATACCCATATGAATTATTATCTGCCACATCCATTATGTCCGGGTTAGTAATTTCTTCGCGAGTTAACCATGTTAATTCACCGGTAGGTAGAGGTTGTGACATGCTATGACCATATAGATTTGTTGCATCCAAATATGAAATAAATTATGACGGTTCATTGGGATCAAAATCAGGTAATTTGCTAAATGCTTCCTTTTACTGCATTGACTAATCCCCCCACCTATACCTTTTAAAAAAAATTATTCATATCAATGTCGGATAAAAGTTCAAGTTCAACATTTGTATATTTCAACATTGCATCCCAAGATAATACGGGCGCAGTATAATACTGAGCGGGATCCAACTTATATGTATCTAAACATATCCGTCCGAAATTCTCAAATACATCACACAGCAGTAATACATCAGACTTTAAATATAAATCCGAATATTCTCCCAAACTCTTACACTCGAACAGATCCCAAACACGTTTAGCTCTCGAATAATCTTTAGCGGATACATGTTCCTCATTCAAATTGTCATAGAATTGATTTTTCGTTGGTAGACTAGAAACATTCAACTTTTCAACGTCATCCACAAAACTATGAAGGAGAAACACCTCTTTGTCTCATCAAATGGAATTTGTTCGTTTCAGGAAAACACTTCAACATCTCTACACATTGCTTATCACTCAAATTAGCCCCAATTTCTTCAACGAATTCGACATGAATTTGAAACTATCGATGAATCTCATTTTCAAATAATGATTCTTAATTTTCCCCTCTTTATTTTGATAGCTGTGTGTATAGATATGTTTGGTGAATGATATGTATTTTTCCTTCGTTTGAGGAATCACATCAATCCTGTCTTTTTCCCCATACAATTCCTTATGAACATGTGACAATCATAACCGCTCATATTGTGCATATTATCGGAATGAACTTTGGAATCTTGAAATTTAAATACTGAAGCAGCTGGATATGTTTTTTCCCGTGAAATAGCAGTGGTCTCTGACTCTGACATCACCCTCTGAGAAAGGTTTCTCACATATACCACATGTGGTGGCATTATGGAATTCAATTTCCTCTTCAGGCGTTTGTTTATGCATCGGTTTCACATATCTCAAATGCTGATTGTATATATTCTTTAAATCGTCTTCGATTCGCATTGTAAAAACCTTTGCAGCATCACCACCTCTATATGTCACAAATTTTGTCAATTTATCGTCAAAGGAACATTTAATCAGATGAGCAAATGAGTATACCTCGTGTTGAAAGGTTCTATTCGTGTATGGGAGTTCGGGATTCGGTTCACTCGTTAGAATAGGTTTCAGTACAGATTCAAAATCTGCATACACAACAAAAGGCATTTTTATTTGTCTTTCGAAATTTTCAAACATCAAACTGTTACCGGCCACCATCTTTCCGAATTTATTGATCCTAAAATCAGTTCGCGGTATTGTTGTAGACACATGATTACAATCGTGCATCTGGTGACACAAAAGTGATCGCTCATTGGAAAAATACAATAAGCATCCATCACAGAAATATTTTTTATGTTCATGTGCCGAGATTTGGCTAGACACCAACCTTTAAAGATTTTTTATCCAACAATAATGACCATTTCCCGTCTCATCAGTGAAAAGTAACGAATTGACATGTCTTCCGAGTTTTCTTTGAGAGTAAGGCAATGGACCCACAACCTCATATTGAACTTTTTTGTTCTCTATTTCAGAGCGCGGCACCTAAACATATCCTGAGGCTATTGGATTCTGCCCAAAAAAGGGCAATTCGTCTCGTCGGTGATGCCTCGCTTACAAACTCGCTCACCTGTCTGGAACACCGTAGAAAAGTTGGCGATTTGTCTCTATTTTATAGATATTTTCATGGGCAATGCTCTTCTGAAATATCAACAATCGTTTCTGCTTTGGCAGTCTCTTCGAGATTAACCCGTCAAGTTCAGTCATCACACCCCTTCGTGGTCACTTTGGAGACCTGCAGAACATCACTTTCCAAAGACTCGTTCATCCAACGAACAGCGAGGCTTTGAACTCTCTAGGAGGTGTTCCCCGAGCATACAACCTCAGAAATTTAGAAGAACCAACTCTTACCTTCTCTTGGTTCCACGATGTTCTCTGAACATTACAGGATATCCCTTTTCGTGGAAACCAGAACATAAAAAAAAAGACTCCAAGCCATACACATTGATTGAAATATTATTTGAACACTCAAACGTTGTTATATCTCGCAATTTAACTGGAAATACATACCTGTCACATCCAATACGGTATTATAGTGTGGGTATGATGACGTCTCCGACACTTTATTGTTTGTGGGAAATAATGCGGATGTCACAGCCCAGGCAAAGCAGCATTGGTCTTCATTTCTCACGTTGACCACGCCTTTTTTCAATCCGATGTATTCCGGCAACTTTATATATGATGATCCACCAAGAGGACTATATTTATTTATATTCACCTCAAGGAACAGAATTTTTTCACAACTCCATCCTAGAACAAATACATTTTTATGAAGGACATTTTCCATACATGCAATAATGTTGCAACTAACCTGAATCACGCTCCTCAAATTCCGTAGTTTGAGGATGATGATATCGCGAAACGTCTCAACCATTCAAATCGCTGGATCGATCTGCAATTCAGTTTGGGGAATTGAATGATTTGAGGTCTGTCAATTCCTGGGTTTGGATCACATAACTGCCGAACGCCTCCATGTTGATCTTGATCGAGTGGTGTAATTTGATGATTTTTTCCAATAGTCCAATGACTCTGTGCTTGATCTCATTGAAAAATGGCCCATACTCAGTATACACATTATCGCTACGCACTCTATAGCTTACAATGCGGCGCTTGAAAGCATTTTTGATCATGTGCACGCCATTACCCAAATGGACACATGAATTCGTCCTATGTGCTAATGTTCTATTGTACAAATTGATTTGACAATAGGGTATTGTTACATCACAACATTCACATGTTTGCAATGGTGGCGACGTTGGTGGGGGTGCAACTGGTGATGAGTTATCATTTTCATTATCCAAGTTCATACGCTTCATTGAAGGACTACCTCGACAACTTTCGCGTTGATGACGACGCAAACTAGAACTACGAGTGAACGATTTACCACAATCACAAGAATACATCTTTTGAACTCTTAATAGTCGACAACACAAAGAGCAACTGATTGCGTGCACTCACACACCTCTTTTATGTAGTGGTGCCACGAATTTCACACTCCTCCCACTCTTAGGATGTATGTGATGTATCCCAAAATAAAATAACGTTAGGGTGAATGGGGGTCACACATATGAAAAATCAATATGCCCCACCCTCTCACTTACTATGACACATCCTTATTTTGATATGATTCACTATGATCGTTCAAAACGAAATGGTGTAGTGGATATGAAGGCCACGCGAAAATCAATATGTGCTCCCCTCTCACTTGTTTCGATTTCATAATACACATACGCAGTGTCCAAGGTCATGCGAATCGTCTTGAATCATCGCAGAGTTGTCGAAGACTCTGAAAAAATCAATAGACCTATGACGTTGATGTTGGCTCGAACGTCATGCAACCCCCCCCCATTGATGAATCATCTCGGTAGTTAGGGTGATTGAAGAATATGAAAAGTGAAAAGGTCAACGAGAAATGAATCCCTCTTACACACAAGGTCATGCAGACACTACACTATCTATCACAAGGGCACTTCAATGTCAATGATACACGACTTTCAACCCCCATCATCTCAAGGTTACAGTGGGAGGGGTCAAGATCAAATGCAATGGGCTGCAATCGGGGGGCTAGGGGGTTCAAGGTCAAGGTCGTGGGGTGCCCGCACAAACGGCTGAAACCTCCCACTCATTTTATCAATAAAGGATTATTAAACTGGGAAAATCCAACTCAATACAGTCCACTAAATATATAACGATCAAAATGGTCCAGTCGAACCGGATGGTATAATGGTATGGAGGTCGGCATCAGGCATAACCAAGAAGGAAGGGAGGAAGGTCTCATTCTGAAGAAAAACTCACTCTCATTCACTGAAGAAAAACTCAGTCTCATTCCTTGAAGAAAAGCTCATTATAATTCTCTGAAGGAAAACTTATTCTCAAAAGGCACACAGTTGTCATAGGAATTTCTCGCTCCAAGGATCTGTCTCTTCAAGTGGAATCTACGCAAGGCAAAAGAATATCAATTGAGGTCAGAACTTCCGATATTTTTCATTCGCTGAGTAGAGTGCAGAAGCTGGTTGGTGAATTAATCTTCAAGATAAGTTCATTTCACTGAATGTTCTTAGTTGAGATAGTAAGTTACCATTCATTCCATATTTATCAACATAAAATTCAAATTAGGAAAGCTTTGCCATCTGTCGAAGTTATGTCATAATTGATAATTTGGTATACAGGGCAGTTGAAAGATTGGAATTTTTTGTGAAGTGAACGGAATTGTCACAGAACAAAAGGAAAAATTTGTTCACAAATAAATAGGGCAAGAGCTCGCTATAAGAGAACAATTACTCTCATTGAAAATTTCGTGAATTCAGTAACACCTGATTCAATTATAGATGTCAATGAATTAATTATTCGAGAATCTCTTCTGGTAAAGACATTTGATGACTATGATATAGTTCAGAAAGAAATAGAAGATTCTATCGATGAAAATGATGATGATCAAATTTCATTACAGTTTGAAGATAGGCAGTCGATAGTAAATCGATATATTTCCCTTCATAGCAAAATCAAAACTCTGATTCAAAAACATTCTATGGATTCTGATAATAACGGAACACATGCTCATCATTTGGGTATTTTAGGAATGCATTCACAACCCCCTCAACCAGCTATTAAAGTTAAACTCCCCAACCTCAATATTCGAACTTTTGATGGAAATTATGGAGAGTGGCGTACATTCATAGATGTATTCACGGCTTCTGTTCATAACGATAATTTATTAGCATAATCTAAAAATTTGTATATTTGGAATCCTTTTTGAAAGGAGAACCGCTTTCTCTCATTTGCGAATTAAATATCTCTGATGACAACTATAGTAAGGCTCTGGATCTGTTGAAAACTCAATACGATAAGAAAATGCCAGCAATAAATTATCATATCGTTGGGTTGTTGGAAGCTACTTTGATCAAAGGTTCAAATGGACTTCGTGATTTCGATAGTCCAATTAGACAACATATCAACGCTTTGGGAGCACTAAGTATAAAAGTAATAGGTTCTTGGGATTTATTATTGATTCATATTTTCTGCAGTAAGCTTGACAGAAATTTGAGAAATGATTTCGAACTTGAAAGGGATCAGAAGGATTTGCCAACTCCTAATGGATTTTTCAATTTTGTAAACAAAAGAATTACAGCATGGGAATCATCTGCCCAAATCAATGAAATGAAAAGGGGATCAGGGAAAGTCACTTGGTCATAAGATATATAAATGCACTGAATTAAATTCAGAACCAACTTCAACGAGGAAGGACTTCATCTCAAAGAAGAGGTTATGTTTCAATTGTTTTGGTGAGCACTTGGTTTCTCAATATACAAGGGATAGGTGAAGGATTTGTTCAGGAAAACATAGTACTCTTTTACATGAAAACAAGACAAATATTTCACAAGAACAAAGGTTCAATGAAGAAGGACCTCATCAGTATCAGTCTCATTCTCAAATGCAAGGATCTACTAACTCTCAAACCCAAAGACCACATTTCCAAAGGCCTATTAACTCTCAAGATCTTACTTCTACACAAGAATCTCCTCCTCAAGTTCAAACATTGACATGTACTCAAACCGGAAATGATCAACAATATCAGGTATTGCTAGCCACAGCAACGGTGATTCTATTTTCAGAAAATGGTGAAATAATAGAAGTACGAGCGTTGTTGGATTCAGCTTCGCAAACTACGTTTGTGACCAGGACACAATAAAATGTTAAAGGCCAAAACTTTGACAGTTGATTTGAAGGTTTCAGGGATATCGCAAAGTGGGACTCATGTGTCAGAAATGGTTAATTTAATTCCAGAATCAAAAAGGTTAAATACTCATAAGGAGAGGTTTTCAGTAACATGTGGTATTTTGAATAAAATAACATGTGAACTCCCTCAGGTTTCAATTGACACTTCCAAATCCAGTATCCCCTATAATATTGATCTTGCTGATATTGGGTATAAAATTTCTGCTAAAATAGATATGTTAATTTGGGCTGATTTTTATTTCGATTTGATTGAACCAGGTTTGATCACATTGGGACCGAATTTACCAATTTCACAAAACAGTAAATTAGGATGGGTATTGAGAGGTACAATCAAATCTCAACATTTCAATTCTGTTTCCAATCTCAGTGTCGTATTGTACACACACAATTACATTGATGAACTCATTCCGAAATTTTGGCAGTTAGAGGAAATTTCTTCAAAACGAATTTTATCTTCTGAGGATAAAATATGTGAAAAAAGTTTTTCATCTTCTACGCAGCGCACCAAAGATGATAGGTTCATGGTAAAGTTGCCTTTAAAAACTGACATTGAAAGTTTAATTTTGGGCGAATCATATGAAATGGCCAAAAGTAGATTTCTCTCATTGAAAAAAAGGTTAAGTAAAAATGAAGGTTTGAGCCCTCAATATAAGTCGTTTATAGATGAATATGTGAATTTAAATCACGCTAAATATGTCCCTCTAGAACTGGAAACTAGGTACTCTAATATGAAATACTTTTTACCACATCATTGTGTAATCAGGGAGGAAAGTGTGAGTACAAAGTTGAGGGTTGTTTTCGATGCATCAATGAAAACCACAAAGGGTGTTTCATTGAATGATGTCATGTTCAAAGGTCCCACTGTTCAGTCAGGTTTATTTGACATTGTATGTAGGTTTCGTACTTAGGTTCGTTTTCACAGCTGATTTAGTCAAAATGTTCAGACAGGTACTCATACATGCCGATCATAGACATTTACAAAATATTTTATGTCGAGATCATCCAGAAAATGAATTGAGGTGTATAGAACTCCAAACAGTTACGTATGGAACAAACTGTGCTCCGTTTCTCTCTACAAGGTGTTTGGTTCGGCTAGCGAATGATGGAAACATATCTCACCCACAAGCATCACAGGCTCTTCTCCAACAGTGCTATGTGGATGACATTCTTGCAGGAGCTAATTCTCTTCAGGAACTCGGACAGTTACGTGACGAACTGATAGCTTTGTTAGCCTCAGCAGGTTTCAAACTTCATAAGTGGGTATCGAATGTTGTCGATTTTCTCGAGGCTCAGGATTGTTCTCAATAAGGTTCAAAGGTCGTCAGATAATGAAGGTCAAAGTTCCTATGAAGATGTTAAACTTCACAGAGATGGATATTTAAATAAGGTTTTAGGAATCTCTGGGCAACCTACATTAGATGATTTAAAGGTTTGTGGTTTTACATTCGATAAAAATATACCCCTGACAAAAAGAAATGTTCTTTCGCATATTGCAAGGTTTTTCAATCCGTCAGGCTTCATAGGTCCAATTATAGTGGTTGGAAAAATGTTCATGAAAAAAAAAACTTGTGGAATCGTAAATTAGACTGGGTTGATACTTTACCTCCAGATTTATGTCATGAATGGAAGACATTTTCAGAAGATTTACCTTCTCTTGATAATCTTAAGATTCCTCGATTTTTACATTTTTCACATGAAATAGAGTATTTCGAATTACATGGGTTCCCAGACTCCTTTCTTAAGGCTTTGGAACATGTTTCTTTTTAAAAAATATTCATTCTGACAGAAAAGTCAGTTGTAGGTTGATTCGTTCAAAATCAAGGGTGGCCCCACAAGGAATAATCCCACTTCCAAAACTGGAATTATGCGGTGCTCTACTTATGGCTAAGTTATGTCATAAATTATGTCGATCTTTCAGATCAAATTTTCGAAAATAGTTTTGTGGTGTGACTCTCAAATTG
The DNA here is from genome assembly GCA_018342105.1 of Gonioctena quinquepunctata. Taxonomy (NCBI): domain Eukaryota; kingdom Metazoa; phylum Arthropoda; class Insecta; order Coleoptera; family Chrysomelidae; genus Gonioctena; species Gonioctena quinquepunctata. Next base: position 23,858 of record JAFIRS010005686.1, on the reverse strand, counting down.
TTTCATGTTGGTTACAGGATATACCTACTAGGTGGACAACATTTGTAGGTAATCGAATATCAAAAATACAGGATTTTACTCCTAATGTTAAATGGCAACATGTGTCTTCTGGGGAAAATCCCGCTGATCACATTTCTCGTGGTTTGAACCCAATCTCTTCGATATCTTGTGAACAATGGTGGTACGGACTAACATTTTTAAATGATTATTATTTGGAGCATAAGAATGTATTTCCGATAGAAATCGATTCGCTTCCCCAACGAAGGGTGGTAACTCTCGTCTCTTCGAACGAATTTTCAGAAGCGATGGAAATATTTTCAAAATTTCTTAATTTTCGTCGACTTCAACGCACAATAGCATATTGTTTTCGATTCGCAAATAATTGTTCAGAGGTTAAACGCAAATTGAATGGTTTTCTTCATGTTGATGAATTTAAGTTCTTTGAAGGTTATAGTTAGGTTAAGGCCTTTGGGGTTAAAAAATCTTTACACATTTATTTTTGGATGAGGAAGATTATCTCAATCTAATTTATCCTTTTCTCAAAAGCATCCTATGATTCTACCCCCAAATAACCATGTTGTGAAACTGCTCTATAAACAGGAACATCTAGATTTACATTATGCAGGGGCACAAACGGTTCTCGCTCATCTTAGATTACGATTTTGGCCGATAAATGGATTGAGACCAATTAAAAGAGAAGTTAAAAATTGCGTTACCTGTTTTAGGTTTCGAACACTTTCATCTCAACAAATAATGGCTTCATTACCCTCTGATAGACTTTCCATAGTACGTCCTTTTTCCCAAAGTAGAAGTTGACTTTGGTGGTCCTATTGCAGTTAGGGAATCTCGTCTTCTCCAAAGCATACATTTCGTTGTTTGTTTGTATGGTTACAAAGGCAGTTCATATCGAACTTGTTTCCAGTCTATCAATAGAAGCGTTTCATTCAACTCTCAAAATATTCATTGCTCGTCGTGGATGTCCTCAAATCATATACAGCGACAATGGAACTAATTTCCAGGGTGCCAACAACTCACTTAGACAAGTATATGATTTCCTCCGAAAAAATGAAGGTTTTGTCGAAGATTTTTTATCTACCAGAGAAATAAAATGGAAGTTCATACCCCGCAATAGTCCACACTGGGGAGGATTGGAGGAGGCTGGTATAAAGTCTACAAAATTCCATCTCAAATGGGTTATGGGAAAAAGTATTCTGAATTTTGAAGAAGTCACAACTCTTTTATGTCAAATTGAAGCCATATCGAACTCTAGGCCCCTCTCTCCTATTTCAACAGATCCACAAGATTACTCGTGTCTCACACCCAGTCATTATTCAATAGGAGAGTCGTCAATCTCTTTTCCGGAAACCAATATTTCTGATGTTCCTGATAATAGGTTGGGAGCCTGGGAATGCTGTCAAAAAATGAGGCAATTTTTTTTGGAAACGTTGGTCGGTAGAATATTTGAACAGACTTCAACATTAACCAAAATGGGTCAAAGTGTATCAAAATTTAGAAGTTAATGATTTAGTTTTGGTGAAGGAGGATAATATTCCACCTCTTGAATGGCGATTAGCTCGCATTATAGAAGTAATGCCAGGACCCGATGAAAAGGTTCGAGTTGTGAAAATTCGTACAATGAACGGAATTTTTACTAGACCAATTACTAAATTATGTCCACTTCCATATTCTTCTGATAAAACAATCAAGCCGGTGGGGAGGTTGTTGGAATCAGAAACTAAATATCGCATATTGCGAATTCTTTAATCATCTTTGTTCTGTGAACTAGGACAAAGTACTGAAGTTTTACTTGACATTTTTTCTGTAACGATTTTATTTCATTATATCAATAAAGGATTATTAAACTGGGATAATCCAACTCAATACAATCCACTTAATATATAACGATCACTAGTATTTCTCTGATTTAAATCAGAATCGTCATTAATTGCATTAGAATGGTCAGAATGGACAGAATCTGAACTTCGGTCACGTTGACGTTTTTTGGTGAAGGAAATAGGATTATTAGAAGTTGAAGCCATGTCGATATCATCAGTAATATCGGCTTGAGAATCATTATTTGGAATTTTAGTTTGAATATTTGCAACACCCTTCATTTTTTAACCCCAAATTTGAAATATCTGATTCAAATTTGAGAAGGTGAAATCACTTTGCCGATAGGCTGCTCAAGTTGATACGGTTAGGCCGTGAGTAAGGTTCAATTAATGACTTTTCCTAGTTTGTCAAATTGGGCCACTAAAAAATTACACATCAATTAACTTGACTACTTCAAGAGTTGGGCGCCAGGCTTGCTAAAGACAAAAGCCAAAGATAAACAAAAATTTACTAGATAAATGTCACCTAAATGTTTGTATGGGAAGGCAAATAAATATGCAGGTAATTATTGAATGAATGTGGTTTTTTGCGGAGGAACAACGTTTCTTGACATGTTTTTTGAGTAACCTTCCACAGTCTGAAAATGAAAATATAATAAGGAAAATCTATACAAGTGTAGAAAGGGCAAACTGATTAGTTCACCCCGATAAGTAATTGCGTTCACCAAATTATATTTCCTATGGAAAAATGATTCAATTTGTCAATAACTTGTCGTTTTCTGAATTTGCCTATCAAAAATTTTTTTAAAAAAATTCAAAAGATACTTCTCTATATAGTTTTTGCTTGACGTTTCGGGGACTATATCTGCCCCCGTTCTCAAAATCTTCTAAATCTCCTTTAATTGTTTTATAATTTGGATTTTTGCTCGCAGAGTCTTCTTTGCTTTTTCAACTGACGGATGTCAATTGAGATCTGCAAAAAAGTTTGAGATTGACGTATTGCTCATTTGATATATGGGGTGTTGTTCGGATCAGTTTATTAGCATTCTACCATATCTCACTACCTCTCTGAGTAGAGGTAACCATGTATGATCTATTTCAACAGAATTTGTTGAAAAGCAGTTGTTATTGGAAAGAAGAATACAGGCCGTTTCCTTCAATTTTCTCCTCTCTTGATGTGGTTCTTTCATCAAGATTTTTGTCCTATTCCATTCAATCGTATGATCGCCATTGGATGTGAGGATATGTTCTGCAATTTTTGATCCAGTTACTTGTCGATTTCTGATGTAACGCTGATGTTCACTTTGGCGCACTTCCAATGGTCTTGACGTTTCACCTATATAACTATCACCACAAGAACAAGGTATGTTGTAAACACAATTTTTGGTACTTTCTTCTGCGTTTTTTGGTTTTGTTTGTGTTAGTATAGATCTCAGTGTGTTTGTTGTTCTAAATGATGTTCTCACATCATACCTATGTCCAATTCGTTTGATCTGTTCAGATAATCCGGGGACATAAGGTATTATGTTGGTTGTGAAATGTGTAGGTGGTGGGAGTACTCCTGTTGGTTGTGTTAATTGGTTGTTTGATGGGTTTTTGTTTTCAATGCATGATTGTTTTTTCCACAAACTGATCTGGATATGCATTTTCCTTGAGAACAGATTTTATGAGGTTTATTTCTTCCTGTAGATTCTGGTTGGAATTGCAAACCGTTTGGTCTCGATTATAGAGACATTTAACTATGCCTTTTTTCACACTGGCATGATGGTTTGAGTAAAAGTGTAGATATCGATTGGTATGCGTCTTCTTTCGGTGTACAGATGTTTCGATTCGGGATGATGATTTTTGGATCATGACATCTAAAAACGGAAGTTGGTTGTTTTGTTCTGATTCTAATGTGAATTTGATCGTCGGTTCTTGACAGTTTATATGATCCAAGAAAATGTTTAATTCTTCTTCACTTCGATTCCAGATAGCGAAAACATCATCCACGTATCTCCACCATATTTTGGACCATTGTGGAATGTTCCAACGAAAGATTCTTCAAAATATTCCATGAATATGTTACTTAAAATGGGTGACAAAGGAGAACCCATCGCCATACCAAACTCTTGTTGATAAAATTCGTTCTTGAATTGGAAATATGTTTTTTCTGTGCATAGTTTGAGTAATTCTATGATGGCACTGACATCCAGTTTTGTTCTTGTCCTCAGTGATGTGTCATTTTCTAATCTTTCTTTCACTATTTCTAGAGTTTTATCAATAGGGACATTAGTAAACAAACTTTCGACATCAAAACTAACTAGAAGATCTCCATCTTGAATTTGTAATTCATTCAATTTCTCCAGAAAGTGAGGGGTATTCTTTATAAAACTATTTCCATTTCCAGATAGTGGTTTCAGAATGTTGAGTAGGTATCTAGCGAGTTTTTGTGAAGGAGATCCAATGGAACTAACAATAGGGCGTAGAGGATGAGATGGTTTGTGTATTTTTGGTAACCCATAAAAATGTGGGGGTTTGCTGTGGTGTGATATTAGGACTCTGCGTTCTGAAATTGGATATTTTGTTTTTTGGGGTTTTTTTTTTTTATGTGTGATATGTGGTATTTGAGATCATTTGTGTTAGTTTGTTCTCATAATCAGTAGTGTTCATGATGACTGTTGCGTTACCTTTATCAGCTGGAAGTATTTTGATCTGATTGTCTGATCGAAGAGATCTCAATGCATCTCTTTCGTATTTGTTCAAATTACTTCTAGGATGATAAGGTTGTGTTAGTGCGTTTTTGCAGTCAGATCTGTAATCACCTGCTACTTCAGGTGGTAAACGTTGGGCTGTTGCCTCGATGGCAGTGATCATTTCTACCGTTGGAACCATTTTGGGTGCAACTGCGAAGTTCAGTCCCTTTGCCAACACAAGTTTTTCGTATATATCTAAGTTTTTTGATGACAAATTGATTACAGTTTTTTCAGAAATTTTGTTGTTGTTTGATATGTGTTGTGGGTGTATTTGTTTCTCTTCCAATCATTTGTAGAAAAAAATTATATGTATTGTGTTTTTCTTTCGATTGTATGAGTTATAGGAATTGTGAATACGGTGGTGTTAGTATTCATAGTCATTTCGAGTCAGATTTTGTTTCATGAACTGTTCCAGGTTATTGATAAAAATTTCTAAATTTACCTTGTTTTTCCTGTGAAACTGTATTCGTTCTCTTACCATTGCGTGGCCCGCTCTCTCAATTATTCTTTTGCATTGTTGGCTATGATATGGCATTTTCAATCTCAAACCCTTCGGGATGATCCTATTATCTCGACATCTGCATAGAAAAGTAAGACTACTGTGGGAACTTGAAAATTTCTTGTAAAGATTTTCCATATTCTTGAAATCCCTAACACATTGCGGCCCATACCGTACTTGTAAGTATTGAATGAATGTGTTTTTTTGTGGAGGAACAACGTTTCTTGACATGTTTTTTGAGTAACCTTCCACAGTCTGAAAATGAAAATATAATCAGGAAAATCTATACAAGTGTAGAAAGGGCAAATTATATTTCCTATGGAAAAATGACTCAATTTGTCAATAACTTGCCGTTTTCTGAATTTGCCTATAAAAATAAAAAAAAAAATATTCAAAAGATACTTCTCTATATAGTTTTTGCTTGACGTTTCGGGGACTATATCTGCCCCCGTTCTCAAAATCTTCTAAATCTCCTTTAATTGTATTCTTCTTTCCAATAACAACTGCTTTTCAACAAATTCTGTTGAAATGGATCATACATGGTTACCTCTACTCAGAGAGGAAGTGAGATATGGTAGAATGCTAATAAACTGATCCGAACAACACCCCATATATCAAATGAGCAATACGTCAATCTCAAACTTTTTTGGCAGATCTCAATTGACATCCGTCAGTTGAAAAAACAAAAAAGACTCTGCGAGCAAAAATCCAAATTATAAAACAATTAAAGGAGATTTAGAAGATTTCGAGAACGGGGGCAGATATAGTCCACGAAACGTCAAGCAAAAACTATATAGAGAAGTATCTTTTGAATTTTTCCAAAAAATTTTTTGATTGGCAAATTCACAAAACGGCAAGTTATTGACAAATTGAATCATTTTTCATAGGAAATATAATTTGGTGAACGCAATAACTTATCGGGGTGAACTAATCAGTTTGCCCTTTCTACACTTGTATAGATTTTCCTGATTATATTTTCATTTTCAGACTGTGGAAGGTTACTCAAAAAACATGTCAAGAAATGCAGGTAATCAACTTAACAAATTTATTCCAGACAATAAGAAGAATGACTGGTTATTATAAAAAAACTTCAACAAGTGAGTGGAATTTATAAAAAACGTTGACAATATTACTTGGAGCGTATAAAAAATTCAATGAAAAAATTGAAAAATTACGTGTATTAAAAATTTTTGTCTCCAATAAAATTTGAATATTTACGAATGTCAAGATTCCTCTAGACGTTGGTGATACGGTATATACCTGCGGAGGTCTTCAATGGAGGGTGATGAAGAAGGCTGGTTTATACGGAAATGGTCTCAGCGGTACGACGACGAAACTGGTCTCAGCGGTACGACGACGAATCTGGTCGTGGGTGGTTATCTATTGGTTTTCAGATCCCCTTGTTAGCGTGAATTGGTTTGATCTTCAGGGACCAGGCTGAATTTGATGTGCTGTATGACCTCCTAGGGTACCAGTCCTTCTGTCTCCGTGGTATATATCATGCGAAGAAGATGATAGGTATCAAAATTTGTACAGAATGGGGGAGAACGAAGGATATCCTTTGAACCTCGAAGTTTTATGATTCAAATTTCAATCTAGAGTCAAAAGATAGATGCAAATGATAGCATGCAACAAAAATGCCTCATTCCATATATAAGACTGGAAGATTACAGTGAAAGAACAAATAAAGTAGCAATAAAATATGGTATTTTTAAATTTCCAAAATTTTAATAATTTAAAAAAAATTAAAAAATTTAAAAAAGAACAAACCTCACCCAAAACGTTATGTTAAAAATTTTGAATTTTTGAAACAAAGTAAGCTTTGATAATGTGATTAAATGTACCAGAAGAGTCCAAAATAAAATGGAATGAGTAAATGTATTCAAAAAGAAATATAAAAATTTCCTTAAGACTTTGCCAGAGAAAAAATATACTATTTCAAAGCAAGTACGATAGGAAAATATAGCGTTATGAACCAAAATATTAATCAGGCCCTAGAGCAAAATTATACTATTCAGTTAAGATAAGAAGAGAGACCACACGTCTTTCAGTGGGCACAACTCTCTTAGATAAAGATAAAGTTGAATAATCCTTTCTATTGAAGAATTTTCAGAGATATTTTGAAATAGGGCGGCAAATTCCCTTCTCAAATAGATAGGCCAGGTAATTCTCAAAAAATTGAATGATTTTTCCCGCTCTTGGCGACAAGGTAGTGACTGAAATGAATTGATTCTACAACGATCAAAAACCAAATAACCCTCACTGTGAATTGAATGAAGTAAAACGATGAAAGGAACTTGTTCAATGTAATCAAAATTTATGCTTGAGGAATATATTAGCAATCGGGTTTTCTGAGACAAGTTAAGCCAGAGGTACAATCCTCTCCAGAAGCAATTTTTTCTCAAGAGAAAACAAAATTAATCTCATAAACGTCTAGTTATGAAATGAAGAAAATTGCTTACTGAAGGGCTGTCCTAGAAGGTAAACTGCATAACTCTCCCAGAATAGTCAAATACACCTTTTGCACTCGGAATCCTTGGAATAATCCCCTGGTACTGTTAAGTGAGCTCTAGTCCACTCGAAATTACCAATTATCTGGTACCTAAAGAAGGGAGAAGCGTAGAACTGATTTCAAAAAAAAAATTAGTCTTCAATGGTCTGAACGGATACTACGTCAGCCACATAGACATGTGTGGTAAAAAGCTTGCCAAAATGGCCGAACTATACTTTTTTTCTGTTTTTTTCTTTAGTTAAATCCAAAACACAAATCAACTTCGATAGAAATTAATATCTTACGATATGTAAGATATAAAATAATATGAAGATAATTTAATTGGAAATTCACTGATAATTCCAAAGGTGACAAAAATGTGACAGTATATCTATAATCGACCTTCAACAATTACCATCCAAGAATTCGAATATTACAAGCATATAAAAAGCGGAAAAATGATGTTAATCAACTACAACATTGATTGCAAAATAAGGAAAATGATTATACTCCACCAATATCAACTGTGATAGACATTCAATTTAGAAATCGTAACGTACCAAAATCAATTCACTCACCGCACCTATGTCGAAGTTCAATCGAAGAAAGAGAACGATCATCCTTTCGGTTTGAACAAATCACCAATTCCCTGTTTTTCACAAACCATTCTCGGTTTTCTTCTCTATTTAAAAACACTTATGGAAAAAACAAGCGCTCACTTGACATGAATACAACTGTCATGATACCATTTCCAAGGGTCGATAATAAAGAGCGCTGTTTCATAGTTCACGATCTGAGCAGTGACTACTGACTCGCACCACCGTAAAGATAACCAGAAAAATTATTAGAAATTGATTATGTATAAGGAAGTAACGAAGAATTCGATACATGTTAAGTGAATTTACTGGACCCACTTGAGGTTCTTGGATATCTAAGACATCAAATTTATAACTTGTGGTGACATTATTTTGCAAAGAATATTTTTTTCGTCTTGACCGGGAGTTGAAGTCTCCGAAGAAGATTTAACACTATGTAGTGAATTGTCTCGTGAGATATTTCCCGTGGGAATTTCAGTGTGGAATTCTTTGGTAATTCTACTGCAGCGGATTTGTTGCCTGGGAGGTTCGGCTTTCGAAGTGGATTTCGAAGTGGAAGCGGAAGGAAGGATGGTTCGGTCATTCACATGAGCGGGAATGGATTGTTTGAGGTGGTTAAGTTTGACTTTCAAGTCATTAATTTGCTTGTAAAGAGGAGCTTGAATGGCCTCAGTATTTTTTCGAATGTATAACTGAACCTCATATGAACTTGAGATTGAACTTGATCATGAATTGCTTTTTGCATGCAAGGAAGTTGCATGTAAAGATGAAAATTGCGTTGGAAATCAGATTCAAGAGCAACCAATTGCTCTTGACTCATCATTCCGGGCGGCTGCCCATTTACTACGTCTTGTGACATAAAAATCGGAAGGATTAACTACGAAACAACTCAACTATGATACAGAACAACAAAGGCTCTCACCTAGAATCCTCAGAACACTAAAAAGCAACGAATTAAAAGTGTTCAACGCGGTTTTACGAGACAGCAGTCTGTGGGGGTGCGTTGGCTGGAGTTTGGGACTCCCCACAACGACTTTTTCTCACGTAGGCTGCAACTAGGAGTATGAAGAAGCACGTTCGGGGCTCTGGAGCCCCCACACAGCTTTTGGGTACAAGGCTATCGAAGTACGAGCTTTTGCAAGCTATAAATGCGGCGAAGAATTTTATGACAGAGAATCTGTCGATTTGACATATGGATTTTTTGACGGATGGTTTTTATAGATGAAATAATTTTTCAATTGTTAGGTGGAATGTCTAACAATGTGGATCCTTCCATGAAAGAAAAAGAAGTCATCTCTTCAAACATATTGGGTTCTTCAACTCTAGATATCGGAATCACAATCGATTGCTTCCACATTATGGGGAAAATTTTCCTTTCCAAACAGATATTTATAAGGTTACAACAGGTAACAAGGAACGACAAAAATTTACAAGAAAACTATCTAGACCCTCAATTCCTTTAGATTTACTTTTGATTTGGCGTACACGGTCACTCACGGTCGATGTAGGTTAGACGTATACGGAGAACGGAACATTTTTATTATTTAAAAAATTTTGTTTTTCTTGGGTAATTTGTTCTGCTTTATAGATTTAGAGTATTTACAGCGCTGCGGCGTTTCCGCTTATATTGAAAAGGAGCAACAACTTTGATATTTGAAATGAGACATACTGTATATTATTGCATTTTTCTCTTCGCTATATTTTTCTGATTGTTTTTCTATATACTTCCCTATACCTATCTCGATAAGTTCATTGATTTCCTTAATTTCTGTTCAAAATATGCTTCAATTAAATGTTGCAAGCAAATATTGTGAATAATATTTTCCCGAATGTATCCACCAGTGCTAAAGAACAGGAAAAATCCTACCAAATTAAAAAAACTATTTTGTATGTACTGTGGTAAATTTGCAAGACATTCGGAAAGTGATCAAAAAGACGAAACTGAAGTCAAAATGTTCACCAATTCGAAAATAGGTAGTGCTGAGAAAAAAAATCATAGATACGATTGAGAAAAATGCTATTAATGACAGGAACTAATTGTTTCCAGAAGGATCGGAGCACATCTAAAAAAGCGAGCAGTAGATTATAGTGTGTGTCAAAACTGCAAGGGTTTTTTCACAAAAAATTACTCGCGACATCACGCTCAAAGATGTTTTTCTCACACTGGAAAAAAACATCGTACCTTTTTGGTCATGGGACGCAAAATAGTTGGTCGAATACACCCTGAAGCATCGAATACGTCACGTAAGGATATATTTCCGTCCTCAGGGAAGATGATGTCATCCGAAGCGTAAGATATGACCTTTTTGGAAACGAAATGTGTTGCATATATCGATTGCAGCACCAACATGATATGATCAGGGCGAATCTTCGTGTCCTCGGGAGATACTTGATTGCATTGAAGAAAATAAATCAGGGGATCACAGAGTTCTCTGACATATATGACCCACAGTAATACGATGAAGCCATATCGGCCATTCATGTTGTTAGAGGATTCGAGGAATCCACCATTACGTATGAATCTCCATCTACCGCCTAAATCTGGGATCCTTACTCCAAAAAATCGGAAGAATATAATTGGATAATTGTATCAAACAGAAGCTCGTGGGAAAAAAAACAGAATGCTGAGGATTTTCTCAAATAACATGTAGAGAATATTGAGTCAGTGTTAATAAAACCATCGTAATAACGAAAACAAAAAAATTTTAGACGAAAGAAGATTGACATGCCATCCAAAGAGGACATTCAAACATTGAGTAAGTATTTGAAAAATAAAAGATTACCGGCATTGACAGACATCAAGGCGATATTCTCATAGGAAGCTTGGATGACCCTAGCAAAAACAACGTTAACATCTGCGCATTTATGTAATCGGCGGAGAGAGGGAAAATCGAGAGGATTTTCATCGAAGATTTCGAAACATAGTAAAATAGATGAAGATTTGCTGAAAACTTAATAATCCTCCTCAAAAAAATTGGCAGAGAATTATGTTCGGTTTTCAATACGAGGTAGGCTGAACCGAACGGTTTTATTTCTATTATCACGAGATATGGTGGAATTTATTGAAACTCTCCGGAATTTCAGAGGAAAAATGAGAGTTCATTCTGATAATGGGTATGTTTTTGGAATACCTGGTTCTGAAAATCAGAGACATAAATATCTTCGTACATGAAAATTCGCATTGGAGTGTGGTGCCCCATTCCCATCTTCACTCAGATGTTTCAAACTGGGAAATCATATTGCCACAAATTGCATCAATCTGAATCTATCAGAATCCGGAGTTCGAAATGTGGTTAACTTCATGGGACATAGTGAAAAAATCGACAAAGAACATTCTCGCTAACCTATCGTCAAAAGAGAGATTCTGAGGATGTCCCATGTTCTTGAATTGGCAGCAGAAGGGGATGATACAGATTCCGAATTCGAAGGAGAAGAAGTTGATGGAGGAACCACGAATCATATGTTTTCTCCAGATCATGAGCAACCATCTACCTCTCTTAGAGTTCTTTTTCTAAATCAGCGGAAGGAAACACAGCGGTAGAGAATACTTCGGAAAAAAACACATCAAAAACAAAAACAAAAGAACAAGTGAGTTTTGAATATAGATATTATTGCATAATATTTGCTATGAAAAATATGAAAATATTCTCAAGTTGAAAAATGAAAACTTGTTCCTAACGAGTTCGATTCATTATTATTTTCTACTTCTTTATTTCAGCGTGGAATTCATAATCCTTGTCCACAAAAATTCCCCGATATGAGTTCTCCAAAGAACCAGACTATTATTAACTAAGCTTAATTCTTGAATTTTGTTATGGAATTAATAATATCCGATCGAAAAAAAACTAGATACAGATTTAAAAATGGTCTGAACCATTACTCCAGGGTGATAAAAGTGACACTTTCACTCCGTCGGCACCAAGACACATCCGTTACGGTTTTATTTGACATGATAGCAAATTTCAACTCTATCATATAAACTTAAGTCATTAAAGTCATTGTTTTGTATTATCTTACAAAAAATCACTATTTTTCCATCACTATGGACGTTGAACTACATCTGATAGAATTTGTAAACTTGAAAAACCAGTAAACATTTGCATTTTTATTCAGATAATTGATTTTTATTCATTTGGCACATAACTGCATTCATTACAACAATAATACATAATAGACTGCTGATTGGAAAAACTTCAGATAACTGATATAAACAAAGATACTGAAAGTTTATTGTTCGGTTTATCCATTATTCTTATTTTCGTGGGATTTTTATGCCTTTTTTAAGCTACTCCGTTTGGCCCTGTGAAGAAGAAAGAAGCGATGTAATGAGTAAGATCCAACACTTCGGTGAATCCGGGAATTGAAAATATCACACCCCTGCTTGAAAAATCGAAATGATAATGACAATAATAATATTTATTTCACTTGTTAAACAGTATGAAAGCATTACAAGAAACATTTACATACAGTGACAAGGAAGACGTCTGTGTATAAATAAAAAATGATATAAAATAACAAAACATGACAGATACTAATCAGGACATATATAAGTAATGAACAATTATTTATCGAGAGAAGTTATCGAAATTTGTCAACGGTGTAGCAATTTCTTTCTATGAGAAATTTTTTTAATTGTCTTTTGAATATGGATATATTCATTGAGTCCTTAATAGAAACATCTAGCTTCATATATAGTTTGGGTCCGAGGTAGAGGTGACTGTTCTGTTAGAGAGAGGTTCGGTGGGGATTCGGTATCAGCAAACCTCTAGCTCTAGTTGCATATGGATGGTCTTGTTGGTTTGCCATAAATTGTTCTCTATTCTCATAAACGTAGAGACGTAGTATATATATATATATATATATATATATATATATATATATATACAGACCAGCAACTGTGAGAATTTCCAGCTCTCTGAATGAGTTTCTGCATGTCTGTCGCCATCCTAAATTAGCAATTATTCTGACCGCGCGCTTTTGCAAAATGAATACTCTTTCAGCGGAAGAGCTCATTCCCCAATTCAAGATTCCATAGCGCAAGTGACAGCCAATAGTTGCATAAGACAGATTCAGCAGAACCTCTATTCCACAATGATTCGACATAAATCTCAGTGCATAACAGTTCTTTCGTAGTTTATCACATAATGGATCTATATGAGGACTCCAAGTGAGCTTATGATCTAGAATTGGACCTAGCATTTCTGTTTCTGAGTTGTATGTCACCTCTAGTTAGCTATCTTCATATATTTTGAGAGTTTCAGTGGTATTATGCATTGAGAATTTTACTAATGCTGTTTTGCTGATATTTAGTGCTAGATGATTTTTATCAGCCCATTTCATTATTCTCTCGTATATTGTTTCTGTTGTTTCTGCAAGTGCTAATGTATTATGATCAGTACAAGAACATTTGTATCGTCTGTCCGTCTATATGTACCTTCGAAAGACTATGTAGATATTATATCAAGTCGTTCGCATAAATAAGAAAAAGCACTGGTCCGAGTATGGATCCCTGTGGAACTCCTTGTTTGCAGGCCAAGGAATGACTGTGAACACCTTGGATTCTCACTCTTTGTGACCTGTTCTCTAGATAGGACCTCATCCAATCTTGGGCATCTCCACGGACCCCATAGCGATGCATTCTCTGGATCAGTAAATAGTGATTAACGCAGTCAAATGCCCTGGAAAAATAGATAAACAAACCACAAACTTGTAGTTTTTTATCCAAGGCTGTTACTACGTGCCCAATGAAATCATACAAAGCTTCTATCTTGCTTGAAACCATGTTGGTTTGACGAAATAAGTTCATTTTTAAGGAGAAATGCTAGTAACTGATTTTTAATATTCATTTCGTACAACTTGGATATACTGGAGAGAAGACTTACTCCTCTATAGTTCTCATAGCTATTTGAGTCTCCGTTTCTGAAGATTGGGGTAACGATTGCAAATTTAAATTTTCCAGGGAACACTCCTTGTTCTATGGAAAGATTTATCAGATAGGTCAGGGGGTAGACTGATTCTTCCATGAATTTTTTCAGAAGATTGTTTGACACCTGATCATATCCGCTGGCATTATAATTTTTTAATTCATTTATTAATTCAAAAAACTCATATTCCTTGATTGGATGCAAAAAGATGGAGTTTGGGCAAAGTGCGACTATATTTTCCATGAAATTGAGATCATATTCTCTTTGTTCTTCAGCTTTCGTGTAATGTGCATTAAAATTGTTAGCCATGTCAACACATGACATCTTGTGTTCTCCATCAAAAATGGAAATATCTTGGAGTTTATAGTTTTTTTTTCTGGATATTATTTATAGTTTGCCACATGGTTTTTGGTTTATTGTGGGAACTATCAATCTTATGCTCGATGCATCTTTGATTATTCTGCTTTAGTTTCTCCCTGTATGTTATAGGTACTTGGCGACATATGTCCTTGAAATTTTCGTTTACTCTTGCGTTCTGAGTATAGAGAGACTATGTCCTTGAGGTAATAGAGTTCTGGGGTGAAGGGGTTAGAGTTGACTTCCTTTGTTTGTTTTGTCTGTTCAAGTGGAAAAGATACATCAATATAATATTGAAGGATTTCGTGAAATCCATTATATGCTTCATTTGAACATGTTTCCTTGTACACATTCTGCCAGTTCTCATTTCCCAGTAATGTTTTGAAATCTGAGATATTTTTCTCTGGGAAGCTTGAATAGTAAGAAATTGGTAAAGGGGAGTTTTTGGTGGTATTTTTCATGGGGAATTCAATTATTTGTCCATAGTGGTCAGATAAATAAAAATCCTTGATCTTCACCTTGTAATCTGCCATTTCGGTTATAAGAAAATTAGCAATACATGTGCTCGAGGAGGCTGTCACTCGGGTTGGTTCATATATTATACACATTATGTTGTACGCGGATAATAAATCCTCTAGCTGGTTCACATTTGCGCCACCTTTTAGGAAATTTATATCAAAATCCCCTCCTATAATTACTTTCTCATTATCCTTGCAAATGAGTGTCAATAACCCTTCAAGTAGGTCCGAAAACAGCTTGAAATCTCCCACTGGTGGTCTATACATACAGACGAAGGTTGTTTTATTTTGTTATGATCCAATGCCGCAGCATTCGAATACACCCTCAAGACATACGTTTTTTAGGTTACGGACAGCAAATTCCAAACTAGTTGCATCATTTTCAAATTGCTACACCGCCATTTTTGATTTCACTTCTACAGGAACCAGTACATAAACTGAAATTTTTTAGCTTTTAGCTTCGTTACAACCAGCTGCTCAATCTCGCACCCCTATTTTTGAGAGAAATAATCCGATTCAAAGCACGAAAATTCAGGGGGCTATTGAACAACTAAAATGTGATTATTTGAGATAAATATTGATTTTGTAGCACTTCCGGTGTCGACAGAAATTATCTGAGTATTAGTTTTTCAAATGGAACACCTTGTACATTTTCACATTTTTGAAATCTAGAGCAAATTCTGAACATGATAATCTAAATTTTTTATCAATTTTTCTTTTTTTTTTTTCTTTAAGGATGATGATTTTTCACCTGTTGAACGTTCCTCTCCAATGCCATGTTGTCCGAGAAAATGAAATTAGCATTTTAATTACAATACTTTGCCACCAGCCGCTGTTTGAATGTGGCAAAATCACTTTTTTATCATCTCATGTTTTTTAAATGGCATCTCTATGGGACACCCTCTGCAACAGATTGTTTCGAGGGAAAGGAATCGAATGATACCAAAATTTTAAATATCTGTCAATTATTTTCAGATTTATCACTATTACAAAAAATGTACCAAAAAGTATTGTGGTCGCTGGACTAATAAAAATCCCAAATAATAACATTATTTGAAATTTCACTTACTATACCAATAAAAATAGTTGGCAATTTTGATGTATGTATTTCTAATAGATGCATACTCCAGAAAAATGTAATGAAAATTCTGGTTTGCTACCAGCAGATATTTCATTACGTCTATAATTCACATTTTGAAAATAATTCGTCTTCAAAAAGACTAATTACTAGTATTCCCATGATGGACCCATTATGGTTGATAGGAACACAGAAATTACACTATCCATTTTCACAGATTCTGAAAGTGTTTAATAGTTTAATCTGTTTCAATAAAGGAATGTGTTTCCATCGTCAACTCCAAATTTTGTCAAAGTCGCCTTTGGATAAAAAAATAAATGAATATCTGCTGTCAAATAAGTATCAATACGAAATAACTGTTATCTCAGTCCAATCATTATAACTGTGTCATGGATAAATTTAGCCAAAATGAAAAAATTTACATGCTTTTAATTTACAATGAGTGTCTGAAGAATTCTACGGCTGCATCAAATTTATACAGACGGAGGTTTCCTGGTAGAAGACATCCGTGTAGGACATACTTCGTGGAACTTGAACGTCAGTTGAGACAAGAGCCAAACAACCGACGTATTCGAAATCGAAATGTAAATGTAATAGTCAGCGAAGATAAAGAGATAGACGTTCTAGGATATGTAGAGGTAAATCCGACTTCTTCAACACGAGAATTAGCTAATGAATGTGACGCAAGTCAATCGACTGTACAGAGAATTTTGAAAAAGCATAAGTTTCGCTCGTATAAATATCCGATACATCAAAGGCTTTATGGTGGAGACGATGAAAGAAGACTTGAATACTGTCGATGGTTTCTTCATAATGTTCGCGAAAATCCTCAATTTCCTTTGAGAATTTTATACTCAGATGAAACAAGATTTACCAATAGAGGGCTCTTCAATAGGAATAATACTCGATATTGGGCACAGCAGAATCCAAGGCTTTTATATCAAGGTAATCCTCAAGAAAGGTTCGGATTCAACTGTTGGATGGGTATACTTGAAGATCGATTCAATGGGCCAATTTTTTTTTATGGATCACTTACTGGAGCGAGGTACCTAACGTTTCTTCGGAATGCTATCGAGCCAATCATTGACGACCTCCCATTGGTTCGGCAAAATTTCTATTTTCAACAGGACGGTGCACCCTCTCATAATCATGGAATGGTAATCAATTACCTGAATAATGCTTACAGAAATAAACTAATTCCTACACATGGCCCCATCAGATGGCCACCTAGGTCACCAGACTCAACCCCCTTAGACTATTATTTATGGGGAAGAATGAAAAATGATGTATATGCAACTTCTAGTGAGACACGCGAGGAACTGCAACAATCACAGCTTTCAATAATATCAGCCCAGCAGAGTTAACTAGAGCAGTTCGAGCAGCAGTCAGAAGGGTGCAATTATGCATGGAACATAATGGCCAACATTTTGAGCAATTTTTATAGTAAGAGTATGAGAGCATTGTGCTACGTATTTGTTGTTTTCAAAAATTTGTAATGAATGTTGATAATCCTCAAAATCGCGTATTCAAATTCAAAATAATAAATTTAACGTATGATAATTTTCAATGTTGAAAATCGTTATGAGACAATTGAGTAGAAGTGATATTTAAAAATTTCCATCATTTTGGTGTTGATTAGTCCAGCGGCTGCACTATTTTGTGGTACATTTTTTTCTAATAGTGATAACTCTGAAAATAATCGACAGATATTCAAAATTTTGGTATAATTCGATTCCTTTCCTCCGAAACAATCTGTTGCAGAGAGTGTCCCATAGAGATGCCATTCAAAAAACATGAGATAATCGAAAAAAAGTGATTTTGTCACATTCAAAGTATTGTAATTATAATGCTAATTTCTTTTTTTTTCGGACAACATGGCATCGGAAAGGAACGTTCAAAATGTGAAAAATCATCATCCTCAAAAAAAATTGAAAAAAAAAAAAAAGCTTATCATGTTCAGAATTTGCTCTAGATTTCAAAAATGTGAAAACGTACGAGGTGTTCCATTTGAAAAACGAATACTCAGATCATTTCTTGCGAAACCGGAAGTTCTACAGAATTAAGTTTATCTCAAAAAATCACATTTTAGTTGTTCAATAGCCCCCTAAATTTTCGTGCTTTGAATCGGATTATTTCTCTCAAAAATAGGGGTGCCCCATCTCTCAGACTCACCCGGTATACATGTTGTTCAGTACTTTTTGGGTTGATACAGAAGCTGCCACAATTAGGTTTATTTAGTTCATCAGAGATATCTGGGAAAGTCGTGGGTATAAAAAATTGCTATTGTTCTTACTAATTTCTGTTTCAGTACTAGAAGATACACCAGAAAGGGTTGCAAACATTTTCAGCTTTTCATCATTTGTTTTCTTTATATGTCGTTTTTCGTGAGGTTTTTTGTACTCGCTATTGCAGTTTCGAGAATTAATCTACTCCTGCATTAGTTTTTAGAAATGATTCTACAGAGAAGTGTTCTTGGTTCTTGAGTCTCAAAGCTAATTTTTTTCCATGGTTATTTGAGACAAATGTTATTTCATTTTTATTTTTTATTTCAGTATCATTATTATGTACTGTCACATGATTTTTATTTTCACTCCTTTCCATTGGTGTATAATATTTTTTTTTATTTTCTTTGTCAACAATACTTGTTTCCATTTCCATAGAAACATCTCCGCCACTGGCTTGTTTCCTGGTCTGTGCAATTGTTATTGTGGATTCATGACTAACTTGAAGGTTTGTTTGAGTATCAGTATCAGTAGTTTCTGTTTGCTTTACTTTTCACGTACCTTTTTTGTAGTTCCTCAATTTTATCTTCCATTTCACTGATTGTTTTGATGAGATTCCAATAGTGTATTTATTTCAGATTCGATTTCTGCTGCTTGTTGAATGTAAAATTCTTTTTCTTTCTTCAGCTTTTCAATATGCCTGTTTTTCATTTCACCTCCATCTTCCAGGTCACTAAATGTTTTTTCTAATATACTCGCCTGTTCTTCTAGTTCGTTGGACTTGTCTTTATTACAACAGATGATTTTGTTATCTTCCACTAAAATTACCTATTTCTTGAAATGAGTTAGTAAGCAGCTCTTATGAAATACACTCGAACATCGGATGCACACATAATGAATAAATGGTTTGGTTTCACAGCACTGATGGACGTCTGTGTTATAAAAACTTGGATTTAGAATAAAATCAATTTCAAAAATAAAGGCAAGCTTTGAGCTGTATTATTATGTCAGTTTATTTAGCCAGTTCTATTACACTTCATTCAAAATGTTCGTTCATTTTATCGTTCTAATCGAAATAATTCATTTATATACCCATTTCTTCATGACATTCTAGTCAGAAATTATTATGACATTTGTTATTATTTTGTATATTATATTTTATCGCTTTCAATATTCTGAATATCATTTTGCTTTCTCTGTTCTCACAGAGTATATTGTTAATTTATTATGATGTATTAATAAAAAAGTTTTGTTCGTTTTATTGAAATAGATTTTCAGTACCAATGCAATGGGATTAATAAAAATGAGGATTTGCTTTTATAATAATTTATAAGCAGATCCTTGAATCAATATAAAGGAAAATTTCAGATAATTTCAACTGAAATCTGCTAATGATCGATGAGTAGGTATAAGATTTCGCCAGTTGCGCATTGAAAAACATAGTGTGAGAAGCATGATTGTAATTCCGAAATGAAATAACTAATAAAAAACCTTTTAGGAGACATGCTTTCATGTAAGCCGTGTACTTAAACTTATAAAATGAGTTTAAGTTGTAACGAAGTTACTAGTGTTCTATTTATTTACAAAAATTTATCATTCATTTCAAAAATCTCCCAAGCTCCGTGTGTAAATAAAGGAATAAAAGCCCTATCTCCGTTAATAACAATCGGAAAGATATCGTTCTTGTACGACATACATTGGCAAATCATGAATTACACAACACGTAATGAATACCCCTCCCGAACCGATTATGTAAAACATATCGGAACGCATAGCAAAATAAATCAGTCGTATGTCACACGCCCCACTCTGGAGCTATCGCTTGAATCGAACGCAAAACTCGAGAAACAACGATCCGCCGCCCTCAATACGCTCTACCTACCGCTTTCACCACAAACACTTTCCGATATTCCGTTGCTCCCATCCCCATTCCCGCCAACCCCGTCTACGATCTCCCCTACACCCCCATCAACACGTTGGGACGCAGATGATAGGAGCGTTACGCGCAAACCCAAACAGTACTACGCTCAGGCCCGAACTTAGAGCCGCCATAGAAGCCCTCCGTGCCCTGCATAGACCGCATGGCCGTTTTCGGGCCCGCCTCCGAACCAGCGACGGCAGCTGCATAAGCGTGTGGTGCCCATCCGGCAGAAAAATCCCAGATAATTCCCCTTCATTCTTTTTTTTTTTTTTGTTGTTGTGCTTCGTTCTCCAAATATCTGCAACGATAATATATTAATAATATATGTATTTATTCATAGAAAAGTATGAGAAAATACAAGTTATATTTTTGTCACCAATAGGATCGAAGACTGGATAACTCCATTCTTACTCTTACACCTAACAAAAAAACAATAGATGGATGACATATGTTCAACGACGACTTGCAACACGCATAAACAACCTCAGCGGAGTACTTTGTACGATTGATTACGCCAGGGTAGGTCGACTTACTTTACGAACGGAACTATAATTGCATTGTTCCAATGTAGTCGTGAACTAACAATACTTCTTTTATTCATATTATAGCTCAGAAAAAGCAAAGAAATATACTCGCGAAACGTTAGCGAAGACGTAGAATAGTTTTCATCCAACACCCTGCAATCCCTCAAATATAACTAATTTGGACGCAATCATACAAAAGGGTAAATGAGTTTATGATCAAGGCACAGGCATATATAGATCATAATAATGATAGAAACAGCGTGAAGTAATTGACATAGTGATACCCTATGTCAATTACTCTATCAGATATAGTTCGATGTTCAGCATTGCTTTAGTCGAGGAACTAGTTGTTTTCTGTTGAATATTATAAAAAATAACTTCACTTTCATCGAATATTTTCAACTTTTCAGAATAAAAATTTTCTGTACGATGTTCCATTGAGAATGTGTCCTGGTATCCTCACGAAGATAACATTGCAAATTTCCATAAAACTGAAACACAAGGAAAAAAATTCTCAGTGAAATGATGAAAAAAATCATCCGCATGAATATTTCAGACCCACCAGTTGTCAATGAAAAAATCAGCGATACGGATCTGCTTGACATGAGTTCATGTCAGCTGACGGCGATGTACACCCACTTCTTCTGAATTCAAATCTGAACACTTCCAATAATAACAATGTACAAGTTTCTCTTGATATTCTTGACTTTCCTGATGGTTTCCATCGGCGACCTTAGCTTTTCCTGTAGAAAATAACCAAGTGCAATCCAGAATAGGTATAGCAAAAACCACAACGGAGACACCACACCAAAGAAGACACCACAAAAACACCGTGTTTGTACGGTTTTGAACTTGTGAATGGAAGTTACAAATAAATCAGATTCATTGCAAATTTTCGACATAGCAGAAAGTTTTGAATCTTTCACCAAAAGAATAACCTAGGTCAAACAATTGAAGTTTTTTTTTTGTATTAAAATCTTTTATTCGCATAAAACTTGTTTTAACAATATTTTTTTTTATTTTCATTTATCCTTTTTTAGTGGTTGTGCCTTAGTGCTTGTCTTGAAAAAACATTCTCATTTATCTTTCATTTGAAAACCGTTGCTCAACAGAACGAATTAGAAGAAATGAAGGCCAAAAAAAGTATTCATGTCTAGTTTGTACCTGGTGAACTCCAAGAGTATATCTGCAATGATAATATAATAATAATATATGTATTCATTTACAGAAAGTATAAGACAATACAAGTAGATTTTGTCTTCCAATAGGATCAAAGACTGAATAACTCATTCTTACTCTTACACCTAACAAAAAACAAAAGATGAATGACATATGTTCGAAGCGACTTGCAACAATGCATAAACAACCTCAACGAGTTCTTTGTACGATTGATTACGCCTAAGGTAGGTCGACTTCCTTTACGAACGGAACTATAATTGCATTGTTCCAATGTAGTCGTAAACTAACAATACTTCTTTCATTCATATTATAGCTCAGAAGAAGCAGAAATATACTCGTGAAACGTTAGCGAAGACGTAGAATAGTTTTTCATCCAACACCCTGCAATCCCTCAAATATAATAATTTGGACGCAATCATACAAAAGATGAATGGGCTTATGATCAGGGCACAGGCATATATAGATGATAATAATCATAGAAACACGCGTGAAGTAATTGACATAGTGATACCCTATGTCAATTACTCTATCGATTAGTTCAATGTTCAGCATTGCTTTAGTCGAGGAACTAGTTGTTTTCTGTTAAATATTATGAAAATAACTTCATTTCATCGTACTTTTCAATTTTTTCAGAATAATATTTCTGTTTGATGTCCATCGAGAATGTTTCCCGGTATCCTCACGATATAACATCGCAAATTTCCATAAAACTGAAACACCAATTACTGAGTAATAAAAAATCGTCCGCATGAATATTTCCGACCCACCAGTTGTCAATGAAATAAAATCAGCGATACGGACCTGGTTGACATTATTACATGTCGGCTGACGGCGATGTACATCACTTCTTCTCTGAATTCAAATCTGAACCCTTCGAATGATAAAAATGTAAGTAGTATCCTATAACATTACTGGCAAAACCCTATTTTGCAACCCTCAGGCGAATGTGGTGGGGGGGTGGTTTCGGCGAAGGTGGGGGCAGGATTATGGTGGTGGTCATGGGCGGTTCGTTGTAGGAGGGTTTGGGAAAAATTGCGTTTTATGAGGGGGTGTAGTATTGGTTTTGCTGGGGATTGGTCTGTGATTGGTCGCAATGGTGGCAGCCATGTTGTGGATGGGAGTGTGTGATTGAGTGGGGGGTGGGGAGAGCTGTGATGGTCGTGGGGTGGCGATAGCCGCCGGCCGCTATCAATAGCCGAGCAGCAGCAGCACCATAATGAAATGGGAGTGGGTGTTCAACCAATAGCTGCATCCGTCAACGGCATCGGTCGGTCGAAGTGAATGTCGGCGGCGGGCCCTTTTGGAAAGTAGGAGGAGTCAGCGGTGTCTATGAGCGATGATGCGGTTGCCTGCTCAACCGACAAAGTCTTTGCAGAATCTTAGCAGCCGTTATCTCGTCAGCCTTTCCCGATTGTTTATTCAAGCGACCGGATATCGGCGGCATCTTCGAAAGGGAGGAGATTTAAGCCGGTTCTGGGTTACCACTATGACGTCAAGTGTGCCTTGAATGGTTGGGTGGAAGTGGTGTGTGTTTGACCATGAGTTTGACTTTGAGATTTGTCATTGAGTTTTGATTTGGGTTTGGTCGCTTCGAGATTCGACTACAGTTTCGAAGGTTTGACCTTGAGATTCATAACATTAAGTTTTGACTTTAGTTTGACCGAGTTTTGATGTTGGTTTGTTTCGGCAACCTTGAGATTTGATCTCGATGTTTGTTTGACTTGCTGAAGTTGTGGTGTAGAAACATATTCTGTGTGGTCATGACCTTCATGAATCCTTGCACCTCAAGCGGAAGGCGTTTATCCTGTAGAGAGGTAAGAGTGAACTGCGAGTATTGATGAGTGTGTTGATGTTAAGCGCGCCGGCCTTCCGCTCCCATTCTGGAAATGGGGTGGGGATGTCTCTTATAAAATGTGTGGAGTCGCTGATGGAAATCGATGTTGATAATATCATCAGAGTGAATACAGTACGGAAGTTTCTCA
>JAFIRS010005685.1:0-51377 GCA_018342105.1 Gonioctena quinquepunctata | reverse complement strand
ACCTAAGAAATTCATGAGATTAACCCTCAAAATTCAGAAAATCTAGGGAAAAAATCCTTAAATCAAGGGAAAAAATCACTTATCCCATGAGAAATCCATCCGGTTAACCCTAAAAAATCCACCTGAAACGACTAATCCACAACCTACGTGAAAAATTCCCTAGATCTGGGGAAAAAAGTAAATCATCCATGAGAAATCTATCAGGTTAACCCCAAAAATCCACCTGGAACGACTAATCTAAACACAACGTACGTGAAAAATTCCCTAGATCTGGGGAAAGAAGTTATTCATCCATGAGAAATCCATCAGGTTAACCCTAAAAATCCACCTGAAACAACTAATCTAAACACAACCTACGTGAAAAATTCCCTGGATCTGGGGAAAAAAGTCAATCATCCATGAGAAATCCATCAGGTTAAACCTTAAAATTCAGTAGATCCAGGGAAAAACTATGTGAAATACATTAATCTGCATGAAAAAAATCCCTAGATCTAGGGAAAAAGTCCAATCCTCCATGTGGAATAAGGTAAAAAGTCATATTAAAAGGTAGAAATCCATCAGGTTGACCCCTAAATTACAGTAGATCTAGTAAAAATCTAGGGTAATATAGACCTCGAGCACGAAAAAATGGGGTTCCCCAAGGATCTGATTTGTGGTTGCAAAATTACCACGTTGGACCTTAGCACTTTTTGAAAATTTCCCCAGATCTGGGAAAAAATCGGGGAAAATCACTATCTCCCTCTCTCTCTAATGCACAGGCTCTTATGGGAGTTTCCATCGGAGTCAGAGGAAATTTCCCCAGATTCTGGGTACTTTTTTAGAAAAGTGAAAAAGTGAGCCAGAACTCTTGCAGCTATATCTACTCAAATCTCGATCAAGAACACCACAACAAGATCATAAATATTATGCGTGGTAATAGATCTTCTATAGTAGAGAACAGCAACGAATCTAATGTTAAGTTACATTTTAATTATTGTACTTTCCCTAACTGTACCCTTAATAAATAAATAAATGTTTCATTGTGTTAAGTTATAAATTTTTCTGTCAAAAACAAATGCCTCATAATTTTATGACAAATTTATCAAGCTTTATCAAGCTAGTTACCAAGGAACGAGCTTTCGATTATCATAAAATTATCTCGTCTATTATCAATGTCCTAGGGATATTACTACTTATAACAGAAATCAGTTACTTTACGGAAAACTGGTCAATATTTCATCCAACCGATAGAGTTTCTCAAGCTCGGAGGCTCAAAGCCTAGGTTCAAATGGCAATGTAATGAAAGGAATAACAATTAGGTATTCTCTCACAATTCAATTAATAATGATACAAAATGAAATGAGAAAAAGAAATATTATAATAGCTGTTTAAAATGTCCACCGCCAATATCCAAACATTTTTGAGCTCGTTCGCGGTATTTCGAATAGCATTGTTCAATTGTTCAGGCGTTATACTTTGAATGGCTTGTCTTACTCGTAATTCTAGGTCATCGCGGGTCATTCGGTATATTTTGTAAACGATGTTTTTCAAGTGACATCCAAATAAAAAAGTATTAGTCGGGTGATCTTGCAGGTCACCTAACAGGACCATGTGTTCCGATCCACATCTCTCCAAATCGGTCACTATTCTACTATTGTGCGGAGGTGCACCATCCTGCTGAAAAAACAGTCGATTTTCCAGATTCAGCGGTAAATCTTCTAAATAATATTCAATTTCATTCCTGAGGAAACTTAGGTATCTACCACCATTCAAAGATCCATTAAATATTTCGGGACCAATTATTCGATCTCCAAATACTCCTACATTGAACCCAAAACGTTCTAGGAAATTCTCCTGCCTTAATAAATGCTGATCCTCTTGCGTCCAATATCGAGTATTTCGTTTGTTAAAATACACCAAGACTGGTGAATCTTGACTCATCGAAGAATACATTTGTTTTCAGAAACTAATTATTTGGCTGTACATTATTGCGTAGTACCCGCCTGCAATATTTCATCCTTCTTATACTATCATCTTCGTACAAATGTTAATGTCTTTAATATTTATAGGATCGATACTTTGAAATTCTTCTGACACTTTCAAGATTGGTATCCAAGTCGGAAGCGGAAGAGATGCTGTTTTATCGATTTCCACTCTCATGAGAACATTAATCTCCACATCTTCAGAAACAATATTATGTTCAGTAACAACATTATTACCAGGCTCTCTCCTGAACTGCTCTTCAAGACGCTTGAAGTAATTTCGATCCGGACATTGTCGTTCGGGGTATCTTTCCGAGTACAGCTGTTTAAGCAACATCTGCATTTTGCTTACATTTCCCACAAATTAACAGCATATCTACTTCTTCGTTTCTGTTATAAACTGATGGCATTCTTAACTTATTTCTATTAGCAATACGATCAATGCAATGATATATTTAGGGACTGACTGACAATTACAGATTTTCGTAACGACAAAATGTGATTTGTGTTCCATAACCACCTCGATAAGTTATTGTTATTGAGAAGATACTTGAACTTTTTTCAACTACATTATTGTGTTCGTATTGGTTATACACAAAAAAAGTTCATATGGATGGATACCCCATCCATGGTATTTTCGAATGACGTCAGAGTACCGTTATGATACCATTTTACTTTTTTGGCACGTATTTCGAACCACAATACTATTTTAATCGAATATGCGATAGTGTAAGCATTATTTGGATTATTTGGAATAATTTTATGAAGTTCATTTGAGTCGTCTGACAAATGAAATATCCACTATAAGGCGTCATTAGATTCAGATAATTACGAAGATTTCAAAAATATAATCCCATTGGAAAATCGAAAGTTGATGTCATTTATGTCAAAATGAGCCGTCTAGTGAGTGAATGTTTCAAATTTCAGAAATATAGCTAGAGAAACAAAGGAGAAAAGAGGGGTGTCTCACACGGTATATAGTCACTTTCAGGGTGTGATTTCGATCACAAATAATAAATCAGCGAATAGCAATAATGGAACCCCGACCATCCTGCAAAGGTAGGATTATTTACGTCAAATAAAAGAACATCGGGAATCTAAGAGGCGTTTAGTGTATCTTGACGAGACTTGGTTTCATAACACTGCTGAGGTAACCTCTTTATTATGGTGTTTTTCACCCCATAAAAGTAGTTTGGGCATTTATAAAAAACAAATTGAAAAAATCCAATCAATACAATGTCCAAATCTAAGAGAATTAGTAGAAAACGTTAGGAGATCCTTAAGTGAGGAATATAAAGGTCTTCGGACAGAATGCATTTCACATGTGATTTCAAGGGAATGTGAATATTTCCTTTCATTAAGTAATTATAATCTTGAGTGAATCGGCGAATTCGTAGGATTGTCCTTATGATGATTAAGGGTAGAAATGCGTTCCATTTTTCCCGCATATTGGATTTTCTTGTTTTTATTTCTCTTTTTCTCATCATCCAATTTCCATTCATATTTACCTTAATTTTTCGGGAAAGTTAAGTTTAAAAAAAATGTCTAGGGGGGAGTATTGTTTATATTTATTTGGAGTGACGAAAGTAACACATTTTTAAGCGAGAGAACAGACAACTGGTAATGTTCACGAGCTTCAAAACACGTTTTCGACGAGTGACACACTATACTTTTTCTACAACCCTGTTTATATCATAATAATATGCTAAAAATTAACGATGAACAAATATTTTATTTTAAATTAAAAAAACTCAATTTCTTTAAACATTACTCATAATTTAAATATAAGTTAATTGTTACTTTCGAGCAATTATTTGAAATTATAGCAGTATTACAATCCAGATTTTTATGTATTGAGGTAGACGATGCCACATCTATTATGTTGTTAACTGATGTCACTCCAGATGAAGATGCGCCGTCATCGGATAGCGTTGTAGTTTGTATGGAATGTGAAATTTTGGTTTGTATTTGAATTTTGCTGCTAACTGATTGATCAACATATCCCTCCGCAACGTTAAGATTTCCAGCATCGATGCTTTTTTAATTGAAGTAAATCACATTCTGCATCCAGTAATAGCGTTGCGGAAGTTCTACGCAAACAAGGCCCAGTATATTTCTGGGGATCAGGCAAGTTTAAATATTGAACTATCGCATAGGAAATTTACTGAATTTATTAATTCCCACAACCTGTCTAGTACACTTTCCGTTCTGGTAGTTAATAAAGAATCTTGAATTTATTTTGTCCATATCTAGTGGACAGAGGTTCATATATATTTTAGAAATCTCGTAGAAAAACCCAGAAATGTGGAAGGAACGCGGTACTTCTGTTTTTGTATTACGTATGGTAACTAAGAGTATACTGCTGGTATCTTTTACATCATTTACTGTCAAATCTTTTAATTTCTTGGCAACGACAAGCTCCCGCAATTTCAGAAAACTAAGGCTACCTACAAACGTTAATATTGATATCATTAAGAATTTGTCGCAATAATAAAGTAATCAACAACAATATGTCTCCTTACAGTATTGTAACAACGGAAGAACATCAAAGATTGACTCAGAGTCAGTTTCTACCAATATGGGTGTCCCACAAGGATCTATTTTGGGTCCCATTGTATTCATATTATACGTGAATCAAATCGAAACTGTTCTGGGAGAAATAAACCACACTGCCTACGCAGATGATTTCTCTTTGATTGTGTCAGCTTCTGGCTCCCATTCCATGGTTGAGGAATGTAGCAATTCAATTGCCTTAGCATCCGAATATTCCAATAACTATGATCTATTTTTCAATGCCAATAAAACCCAAATTATTCAATTTCACCATAGCCAGAACATCATTCCTCGACTACAGTTTGATTTTAAAGATTACACCTTCGAGAACAGCCTTGATCCTATGAAATTTTTGGGTGTTCATTTCGATCAGTTTCTGGACTGGAAAGCTCACTGTAAACAACTCATTTCAAAATTGAACTCCTTGATATGCCTCTTTGTGAATCTGCGTTTTGTACTGGAAATAGATCAATTGCTAAGTTTGTACCATGCTCAGGTGGACTCTAGACTGAGGTACGGCGTGAGTCTCTAGGGCCTCTCTTCAATGTCTGAAAATGTGTTTATTGCACAGAAACGTATTGTTCGAAGTATAGCTAGGGAGGCAAACACGTTCTCATGTGGAACAATATTTATCCAATACCATATTCTGCCATTGCCTTGTATTCTCATATATGAAATATGTGTATATGTAATCCAGAACAAAAACAATTTTTTACTGAATGCCAATATTCATAATTTGAACACAAGGAACCAAGAATTGTTACATGTTCCATACGCAAGATTCAAAATAACTTCCGACTCCCCAAACTTGGCCCTAAAATGTTCAATCATTTACCAGATTTGATCAAAACAGTAATAATATTACTGTGTTCAAAAGTAGACTTAGATCCTTTAAAAAAATTTTTGTCTTAACAACTTAAATTACTAGAATTTTGTAAATTATCTTATGGAAAATAAATGATTATTATTATTATTATTATTATTATTAATCAACTTACCTTAGTCTTTAAGTAATTGGAGTCGGGTGCATTCTTCAAGAAAGTATGTATCACATCGAAAGAAAAAATGTTAGACTTTTGACTTTTGAAACATCAGATTTTCGTTTAAAAAAAGAACGTAACTTGGGATATTTACTGATATCGATAAAGTGGTTCTCAACATCGAATACATAGACCTTAGCGTCGATGACTTAAATTTTTTTGACAACCATCCAAAATACGCAAGCAGCACAGTTTCCGAAACTGAATTTACGTGATTATCAACTTTCCAATCCATGAATTTTGCATATATTCATTCATATCTCTTTTTAGATTTTACTGGTAATAAATCCAAAGAGGTTTTCTCAGCTTGATTTGATATTTCTGGTGGTGTATTGGGAAAATCTAAATCACTTTCCGAATCAGGAGTCATGATAACTTAAAAAACTAATAATGCTTTCAGTGCAAACTGACAAGTCTAAACAATTAACGAGGAACTTCAAACTGATGAACGAGGGCGGGAAATGATTGAACATATAAATTAAACTTTCGTCGCTAGAAAAGAAAGTTAACATTATGAGAATTTCTCTCACTTGCGACGGAAATCACGTTTTCGCTGAAGGTATTCTATTACAAAATGACGTCCTTTCGTAAAGGGTTGTAGAAAAGCATTATTTTATATTATATCTAACATAAACAGTGATGCTTGATATTTTTTTGTTTAGAACCTACACTTTTCTGATACATTTTATCTCTCAGATCTTAGATCGCTCAGTGATATCATCCAGCGTTTCTAAGCTCGATAAGAAAGAGGAGGGTCGACATATGCAGTCCTGATATTCTGAAGAATTCGATGAGAAATAAAAACAACAAATCATTGAAATTTCAGTTCCCTCATATTTTTTTTGATTTTTTCGGGACCATTCAACTGACTTCCGAAAAACATATTCAAACAAAAATACGCAAAGTTCCATTCCAAGCGAATGAAAAGATCTCCGCCTATGGTCGGCAGGTTGAATCGAAACGGCAAATCCTATTAAGTTTTTTCAGCTGATTCAATTGACTTTGAAAGCACTATGCTCAACAAAACATCCTCAAAGAAACTAATATATCATGTATGATGACACTCTCTTCTCAGTGTAGTGGAAGTCCACAGTTGATGGAAAAAAGGTTCGGAATAAAAACTCGCACTCGCCAGGAAAGTCACCTGAATCCAATGGCATAACTGAGTTTCCAGCCAAAATTCTTCTTTTGCAGTTTTACGATTGCTAGTACGGGCAAGAAATTCGCTTCCCCATGATAACTAGAATTTTTATTATAGAATTTGTTCAAGGTACCTCGTATATGTGTTCTGATTTTATTTGAAGGTATTCGACTCCCTATTTTTAGACACCTAATAATAAACCAGCTATAAATTCATCACAAACAAATTGTAAGTAGTATTACATTAATGTTATAATATTATTCTGTTGAAATGTATAATTTTTGTGAACCTGAATATATGTTATTCGATGGCGAACTGCAAATAAACTCCAGGTTATGCTTGTTGATATTTTTATTACTTATATTAAGGAAATAATTCATTTGGGATTTTCCAATATGTCATCAATTAGTGATAGATCAATATGATATATTCCAGATTTGAAGATGGCATTCGATGAAAATGATAGAGATAGTTTAATGTCAAACATTATTAAGCTTCGTACATACCTGAACATTACGCCAAACAACAAGCAGAACCACGAACCGAACGGCAATCAGAACACTAGTTTGAACAGGGCTACGAACGGTAAGAATGTAAAAAAATTAATTGCATCCTTATTAGCCTAATATCGGCGGGAAATTTCTTAAATTAAAAAAAGCCGAGGTACTGGGACAGGTAAGTTTCTACGTTATTTACGTTCTCTTAAAAGGTGTCTCAAAATAACTTTTTTTAATTATAAAATATTCTTTTATAGGAAGAAGTGATATATATGAGAGTTTTTGGTTTGCCTTCAAAGCTATGCTATTTCTTCAGGACAAAGATGAACCTAGGCAAAGACTTAATTCTGTAAGTTTTTATTTTTTTGCATAGAATACATATTATATACACAGTGGACCTAAAAACGGTACAAAATTAAAATATTTATATTTTCTATAACATTTTAACGCACTGTGTGTTTCTACCAATAACTTTTATGCATATTCATTCTGCCATTCAACTCGACCTTCTTCGGTTACGAAGAATTTTGCTAATTCCATACGAATATCTTGAGCTGTTTGACTTGGTCTGCGCGGAATATTTTGGAGAGGATGACAAGAACTTGCGTTTTCGTCAATCATTGTCCTCCAGTTCCCATTTATTAAACTTCCTGATTCCGTTTCTTGATCAAAGGTTCCTGGTGGAGTATAAAAGTTTCGTAAGGTTCTATTTCTTCTCAAAAAAATTGTGTAAATGTGCTTTTGTTAATACAATTAGCTGCGCTTTTTCAGGCTCAAGAAGCAAAGGTTTTCGCAAAATTCGAAAAACAGCATACATAATTCCGAAAACATTCTCCACTATTCTACGAGCTCGACAAATACAATAATTAACAATCCTCTGCAAAGATGTTCTCGGAAAGTAGCCTGAAAAAGGTTTCATCATATGTTCACCTGATGCAAATGCATCATCGCCAATAAAAAAAATGGAATATTCATCTGCCTGGTTCCTAAGGCAATCGGTGTGGGAAGGTTTAATTTTTTCTGCTTCATTTTCTTATATAATAAACTGGCTTTAAAGACACTTCCATCCATCCGAAATTCGTCCCTGGCAACCAGCATCGACACATAATAGATTGTAATCAGCATCTGCCAAAGCAAACAGTACGATGCTGAACGTGGACTTGTAGTTCATAAATTCAGAACCAGTCAACATTAGTTTCTGAATTACGACGTGTTTCCCGTCTAGGGCACCTAGGCAATATGGAAAACTCCAGTTTCTTTCATATTGCCTTGCAACTTCAGTCGATTCCAGTGCAGTTGAAGGTATCTGTAAGCAATAAAGACCGATACACCATTATTCTGGAAGGGTTAAAATAAACAAAGATTTAATTTTAACAATTTAACCAGCAGTTTATGACCCTCTTTACTAAAGGAGTTTCAGGACCCTATACCCTATTTATTTTGATGAAGTAATTTTTGTTTACTAATAATAGGTATGCTCTAATTTCAGATTGCGGAAAACGAAAATAATTCCGACCTATCTTCTGAAGAAACAGGAGCGCCATCGGTGGATGAGGATATACAGGTTTCAGAAAATGTGGAACAAACGGCATCAGAGCCGTCAGTACAAAATTTGCAACAAATAGCGCCGCAGCCCCCTGTAGAAAATTTGGTACGGATGGCACCCCCTTCCCGGAAACCGACAAAAAGGTCGAGAACAAATGATGAAAGGTTAGATAAAGCCTTCAGTATTTCAGAGACATCAGTTTCAGCGCCAATACAAAATGAGGAAAGTGAATGCCAAATTTTTGGCAAATTAGTAGCCAAAAAATTACACGGCTACAGTCCTGATGATCGCAGTATTGCACAGGAAGAACTAATGAAAATATCATTTAAAGCCGATAGGGGCTTCTACAATAATATGAGCAATCAGCAACCCCCTCCTATGCAGTATCCTGTGCCTGTGCAAAGCATTTCTCAACAAAATTTATACAAATACCCACCACCAGTTAATCACAATAGCAGTCTCAATTTAAATCATCCCCATTGCAATCCTTCAAATCCCAATGAAATCCTTGGTCGGACCCCATCCCCCGCTACTACACGAGTCCCTCAGCATTCGCCAGCAAGCAACTATTCCTCCCATTTCACCCCAAATACCCCAGCAAGTTCTTCCATGGATAATGATGATGCAGATAGCAAAATTTACGAAATATTATTAAAAAAAACTGGTTAAATAAATTTTGATTTTGTTTTTATAAATGAGTTCCAAACTTATTCACTTGAAAATTAAGTAAGTTATCTGTATTTTCTATTTTTGTATAAATAAAAAAAATTGTGACTACTTACTGTGATATTTTCTTTTAAAACATCTACGAGTGCCTGACAAACCTCTGGTACTATGCTGCTTATGGACTGTTTTGAAATTCTAAATGAATATTGAAGGCTGCTGTAGAAATCTCCTGTTGCTAAGAAACTGATTGTTACTGCTAATCAATCTTGAATTGATACTGCTTTTCTGAGTACAGCGTCCTGTTTTTTAATTTTTGGACCTATTTGCTCATACTCAAAGTCAGACGGTGTCATCCTCGTAAAATTTTTGTAATTTCCACTCTCAGCTTGAAACTTTAATTCGCTTACTGAATTAAAATTTTCCGCACTTCTTTGTGCATAAAAATGTGTTTGCCACCATTTTCTTGTTTTTCGCGTTTTTTTTGTAATTGACGAATAATGAATATATATGTACGCTGCTGCTGCTGTTACACTTTTTTCCATCTTGAACTACCTGCTACACTTTTTTCCATTTCGAACTACTGAAAACAATTATGGGAACAGCACAAACGCTCCGTTTGCTGTTCGGCTCGTCGAAATCAAGAAGGCCGTTCGCCGTTCTGTTTGCCGTTCAGTTCGTTGTTCTATTTGTTGTTCTTCGTAATGTTTGGGTCTGTACGAAGCTTTAGACTCCAAATTTTCTAGAGTATTCCAGAGGAATATATTGATTCTTTCAATCATTCTATAGTATCTCTACTTTCTTCTCCTTTTTAATCGGATGAATTGATTCCCTACACTCGGAAAAAATTTATCCATAGTTGATGAATTCGTTTGTTTGAAGATGCTTTGTTAAATATCATCACCATGTCTGTCAATTTAATGAATTTCATTCAAAATATCCGGTTCTTTTTAACGAATGTGCAAGTTGCATGAATAAATAAGTTTTATTTGAGACAGAGTCCGAACAAAAAATGTGGGTAGGTAAAATTAATACGAGTACATCTGTATCCACAGATTTTACCAATATTTGCTGAATTAAGGTTTGTCACTTGCATGCTAAAGAATTCTAGTTGTTCGTTTCTGTTTACTAAATACATTTTTGATGATTATGTTGTATGTATGTATTTCGACTACTAGTAACTTCGAAATGCGGTACATCAATAGGTATCTTCCTCTCAAACATTCATCATTTTTTTATTGAATTTTCATCCCACGTGAGAAAACTAACGTTGTTCGAAGGGCTTGACATTTGCGCTCAGCGTTAATCAAAAGCCTACCTAAATCGACGAAATTTCAAAAAATTATAGACATAATAGTAAGTTGTTCATAGAACATATGAAAAATTCAGTCGTCAATCCAGCCTGTTGCACATATGATTATGTTTATGATAGGAAAATGTCATGTTCATCATCAGTTAATCATTAGTTTTTGCAAAGAATGTAGCAGTTTTTCAAAATTTTGCAATAGGGGAGCAGAAGCAATTGAAATGTTGCATCTTTTCATCAATTGCAATTAATTTTGTACAATCGGTAGTGGGAGGAGTTTACTATATCACTTCAGACATTTACAGAGAGTGAATTATACTTTTGATGAATTCAAATCGACTACAGTTTGTTGAACTCATGTTGTATTCATACTGAATAGAATTCAGAGTTACTAATGGAACAAAGAACAGAAAACTATTTTATTAGCAATTCCGCGAATCTAAAGAACATTTTTCATCGAATGACATGTCTGGAGTGATGGAATATAAACACCTCACTGATCAGATCAGATCATTGTAGCTGCTGTCGGAGATAAAATGGTCAGAATGACAGCGCAAAAAGGTGTTCCAAAGGCGGGATTGCCTTTAGTGTGGTCACTGACCATGGATAATCTGATAGTGAAGCTACATTAATCTGGAATTATGACTCAAGGTTACGCCGATGACTTGGTTGTCACTATTAGGTGCAAACATTACGGGATAATATCCAATGCAGAAAGCCCCGAATATAATCAGAAGCCGTACATCCAAACAAAACAATGTTGGTTCCATCCACAAAGAGGCGAAAGTACGAATTGGAAGTCCCAACCCTGAATAGAACTCAGGAAAATTTCTCCAAGGAAGTCAAATACGTTATAATCTACCAAAGACTAATATTCTTTCCAAGGCTACAGCGGCAACCAGGACGTGCCGCAGAGTTTTTGGCGAATCATGAGATTTCAAGCCGAAATTGATTTCAAACGATTATCATGGTCACCTATGCCTAAAAACCCAACAGTACTCGGCACAAATTAAGCTGCAGAAAGTGCAGCAATAAGCCTGTCTGGGAATCATAGGGGCAATATAATCTTCCGCCACTGCACTTGTGTGTTATGGAGGAAGTGGCAAAGAGTGCCTCCAGACTGCAGCAGGCATCAAACTTGAAAGCTTGAAATCAGATTGTACATTTGAAAATCTGGAAAGTATTCCCCTAGAATCCAGGTACAAGCCATCAGATATCATGCCAGCTAGGCACGACTTTGAAGTGAATTAAGAAATGATTATAAACAACCATCATATTTTCACAACGAACGGTCCTCAACTAGAGAGGAATGCATCAGTATGGTATACTGATGGTTCCAAGATGGATGAAAAGGCTGGAGTGGGAGTAACGGATCTCAGTTTTAGGCTCTCAAACTCCCTGGGCAAAGCCCCAACAATTTTTCAACCAGAAACCCATGCCATAGAAATTGGCGCCCAAGAAATGCCTTGAAAGAGTTCTCTAGAGGGCAAAGATCTATATCCTATCAGACAGCCAAGCAGCACTGATAGCTCTAAATTCACACTTGTGAGTCTAGACTGACTTGGGACTGCAAACTCTCCCTAAGACATCTGGCTATGAACAAACAGGTTACTCTGATGTGGGGAGCTGACCAAATCAAAACCCACTTGAATAAGGACAAAGGCAAGCGAAAAGGCTTCTGGGCCCATCGCCAAAGAATGCTGAACAGCTTCTCGAGTAGGACAGGAAAGACTTGAAACTGATAACGGGACTGCTCTCCGGACATTGTCGTCTGAGGTATCACCTCGAGAAAATTCATAGATCAGACAGTGAACTTCGCTGAAAGTGAAAAACACCTGCTTTGCAACTACCGAACGCTGTTTTGCAGAAGGATTGAGTTCCCCGAAGGGGTTTTATCAACGACCTCAGACATCAGGGACTTGGCTCCCAGGAAACTGATACACTGCGCAAGGAGTTTCGGAATCCCGGGTCTTGAAGAGATGAAGGGTAATGTACAAAAGACCTTATAGATCAAGATACAGAGAGGCTGAAGAGTCATATACCCCCCTACAATCTACCATCTAGCAGGCTATGATGTAATGATTTCCATTATCTTTGTGTAACTATGAAGTCACTATCAACCACTAAACAATATCTCTTGATAGAAATAATGTAATTTATGGTAGAAGTTGTGAAAAAAAAGCAAATAAACTCTTTGTTTATAGCCAGGAATATAAGTCTCTGGCGACAAAAGTGGTGAATTGTGTGGCGAGTGTGGAGATTGATGCACGACTCGTAGGGATGTTTGACAACCCATACAATATACGCCAATACATTCTTATGCCGGATGGTATAGTCTCTCTAGATATACAGGGTGCCCCTGGACTTCCCCCTTTCCTCTCGGGAATGTATGGATGGAGTCAAAATATCACCAGTACTTCATATAACTTTTGTTCCTAAAAGCCTTCGTTACCAAGTTACGGACCCTCAAAGTTACAAAATGAAAAATGTTTTTCTTTGATAACTTTCAAAATGAATATTCAAAATCATCTAAATTTTGGTGATTGACTAAATAAATAAATGCCTTCGATGAGCTTTCATGCAGGAGTCAGTTGTTTTGCCACAAAGTCAGGAACGGACTTCCCCCGATGGTCCACACCGCAAAACTTTGAAATGACAGTAATTTTTCAATAGTTTTCAACAAAA
Organism: Gonioctena quinquepunctata; assembly: GCA_018342105.1. Classification (NCBI taxonomy): domain Eukaryota; kingdom Metazoa; phylum Arthropoda; class Insecta; order Coleoptera; family Chrysomelidae; genus Gonioctena; species Gonioctena quinquepunctata. Next base: position 37,985 of record JAFIRS010005685.1, on the reverse strand, counting down.
TAAGTTTACGTAGACAATTTTCTGGATAAAAGTACCCGTGTGGGAAGTCGATCGGAGCAAAGATTCTTATAAAAAATGCAGTTTTACTCGACGACATCAAACCCGATCGTCCACCATTATTTGAAATGAAAAATTTTCACACTAATGCTAACGTTAATTCAACAACATTTATAACAGGGATGATACCAAATATGCTAAAATAAAGTCGCAAACAAAAAGTACAGTACCAAGTTCAGAGTTTCATTCACAATGTAGATATTTTTTCAAATAAAATATCAAGTTATGTAGATTCGTGGTGTTTTTGAACTAACAAGCTACTCCACTATGAAATATCGAATTCAGTCCATATTTCGTATGTACGCGTGGAATAAGCACGTTTCGTGTTGTGTTATCTGAATCTCATGAAACTCAACATTTGGATGTTGCAAATTCGTATTCACAGCTTAAATGTTGAGGAGTTTCACTGATAAGTATAATTTCATGGGAGAAAATCTTTAATCCGAAGATAAATTTATCTGAAAAAAGGCACATTGGAAGACATAACCAATAAAAAGCAAACGAATAAACTACAAAAACGGCTCCACATGAATAGGTGAAAAATATCCGGTGAATAAATTTATGTTCCATTTCTTCCGCAGATGTTGACAAAAACACCTTGTAGAAAGAAATAAAATTAGTGTGGATAAAAAATTACAATTGGAATGCGATTTTGTTTCGTTGAGTGGTGCGTTGTCATTGTATTGTCAATATTCTAATAGGACAGTTTGAAGTGTTTTGATATGGCCGAACAGTTTACATTCAATGAATATGCAGATATACATGCATTGTATGGACGAGCATTTGGTTATGCTGCAGAAGCCCATCGTCTGTATGCCGAGCATTTTCCCAATCGAACGTTACCGGCAAGAGAAATATTCGAGAGTGTCGATCGCAGCTTGAGGGAGACAGGTATGTCTAATGGATAATTAATTGGAGCCTGTTGTTTTATTTCGATATTATTGTAGGTTCAGTTTTGCCAAAACGAGGTGGTGAGGGCGCTCCTAGGGTTGTGCGTATTGGAGGAAAATATTATGGAAGTTGTCGCTGATGATCCTTCAATGAGCATCAGAAACCTATCAGAACAGTTCCATACATCCAAGTCCACTATTCATAGAATAATTAGGGAACAACTGCTCCACCCATTTCACATCCAGAAGGTACATGCCATGACACCTGAAGATTTTCCAGCACAACTGGAATATGCCAATTGGTTCCTTGATAAGCAAAGAGAGGATATGACTTCCATTACTCGAGTTTTATTCACTGATGAAGCAGGTTTCAGTAGAGATGGAGTAATCAACTCTCATAATCTCCACATATGGGCCGAAGAAAATCCCCATGGGATATCGCAAACCAAACACCAACGGAAATACAACGTGAATGTTTGGGCTGGTATCATAGGGAACCATCCTATAGGACCATTCGTTCTAAATGACCGATTGAATGGAGAACGTTATTTGGAGTTCATTTAGAACGATTTGAATGGACTTTTGGAACATGTTCCATTGCAAAACACGGAGAGGTATGTGGTTTATGCATAATGGCGCTCCTCCTCATTTAAGTTTGATTGTGCGGGACCATCTGAACCAGATTTTCCCCAATAGATGTGTAGAGGTGGGCCATATTCATGGCCGCGGTCTCCGGATTTAAATTCATTGGATTTCTTTCTGTGGGAGCATCTAGAAAGCATCGGTTACGCTACACCGATTCACACCAGAGATGCCTTGTTGAATAGAATTACATTACATTGTGAAGCCATACGAAACGAATCTGGCAAGCTATTTCAAGTGCAGAGAGGGTGTTTGCGCCGACTAGGAAAATGTATTGAGAGAGACGGGGGTCATCTCGAGCAGTTTTGTAAGGTAAACGTGTTTGCATGATAAAAATTCGTTATGAACATTGTACCAATCATTTCTATTTTCATTACAAATTAATCTTTTCGAATAATGGTAGGCATCTCAGGTTGGATGTCGTCGAACAAAAATGCATTTTTATCAAAAATCGTTGCTCCGATCGATTTTCAACAACAGTACTTTTATTCAGAAAATTGTCCAGGTAACCTTGTTTTGTTAAAACATATTGACAAATCTCAGTCATTTCAAAGTTTTGGGGTGTGGACCATCAGGAGTAGTCCGTTCCTGACTTTGTAGCAAAACAACTGACTCCTGCATGAAAGCTCATCGAAGAAATTCATTTGTTTAGTCAATCACCAAAATTTAGATGATTTTGAATATTTTTTTCGAACGTTATCAAAGAATAACATTTTTCATTTTGTATCTCTGAGGGCCCGTAACTTGGTAACGAAGGCTTTTAGGAACAGAAGTTATATGAAGTACTGGTGACATTTTGACCCCATCTATACATTCCCGAGAAGAAAAAAAAAGTCCAGGGACACCCTGTATAAGAAGGTCGTAACCACTTGAGTTAACAGCAGGCGGTGGATTCTACGCAGAGTTGTGCCTGCCCCAGCCATTAAATTTTGTTTTATATATATATATATATATATATAATGATATTGGGTTAAGATAATGATTAAGAAAAATATAATTGAGAATTGTTCATTTATATATAATATATGATAATAATATATATATATATATATATATATATATATAATTATATTATATTATATATATATATATATATATATATATAAATATATAATATATATATATATATATATATATATATATATATATATATATATATATATATATATATATATATATATTATATTATATAATGAAATATGATATACCTAATTAATGGTAAAATATCAAACTTTATACTTTATAAAAAGTTCAGTTTCTCGATAAAAGTTATTTATAAACAAAATTACTTTCACTTTCACTGTCGTCATCCAAATTGATAATAAACTTTTCTCTGGGAATTTTTCTATATCCATATATGACTTTTCCACCTTTTTAATATGGAAAACACACTTGGCCCAGCTGCTATCAGGAATGTTTGCAGTTTCTGTTTGAATAAGAGCTACCACAGTTGTACTTAATGTTGGAGAAGTATTATTTCTTCGAACTGCTGACTTAAGCTGATGCCATATATGTTCAATTGGGTTAAACATACAGTGATAAGGAGGAAGTCTGAGCACCGTATGTCCCAAGCTTTCAGCCAATTGATCACAAAAATATATATTTTCCATCCAATGACTGCGTAAAACTTCCAGTAACTGTTTTTTGTGTACTTTTCCCCATAGTACATATCATTATTCAACATATATTCTTGTAAAGTGGTTTTGGTGTCATTTGAACATGGTGCATTATCCATGACGATAATACTGTTGGGTGGAATATTTGGTATGAGTTTATTTTGGAACCAGTCTTCAAATAATTCGGCTGTAGTATCTTCATGATAATCGACTAAAGAGTCCTTAATATTATTTGCCGATAAAGACAATGCATTTGGTATAAAACCATTTTCGGTTCCTGCGTGAATTATCGTAATGCGTTTTCCTTTATTAGACGGCGCATTAGTTTGGCAATAGTCAAATGAGTCTACCCAACTTTTGTTTGGAATATCGTGTGTATCGAACCAAGTTTCGTCCAAATACACTACTGTTCTACCATATTCTCTGAATTCGTTTATGCCAATAAATATTCAAATCTCCATTTCTTGAGGCGCACAGATTCCATTAAGATTTTTCTGCTACTAGTGAGTTTTTTAAATTTAAATCCGTTTTGTAAAAGAGACTTCCTCAAAGTCTCTTCGCAACACTTCTTCAAGCCATTGCATTGAAATATCTAATGTAGGCACAATTTGCTCTTTATACAAGGCATATATAGTTCTTCGAATTATATCTACATCACAACCATCTAGTTTTCTTGAACCGCCTGAGTCTTTTCGTTTCTTTCTTTTTAAAATAGGGTTACTCACTATTTTAAACACTGTGGAACACAGTTTCTGTTAGAGAAGCACTTTCTTGCACAGCTTAATCCTTGGACATTCCACGTTCCAGAAGGGACGTATAAACATTTAATATAATTTGTTCCCCATGAGGGTGTAACATTTGTCGACTAGTGGTTCTACGACCACCAGTTGAAGTACTAGCTTCAGGATGAGCTTATGGACGCCACATTTTTCACGACACAAAAATCGAATAGACACTTTGAAATAGACACAACTGACACAAAGGAATATTAGGTAGGTAATGACTAAATATTGTTCAACTTTCCCCCTTTTATTTCTGAAATTGGAACGCGGTCAGTTCTCAAAACAGTCTTGTTTTCCAAATCTGGTAGGTAATTAAATTTTTTCGATGAAAGAAAATTGTATTTCGTGCATAAAATATCATGCATTATTATTTTATGCACGAAATACAATTTTCTTACATCGATTATATCGCACAGTCACACTTTTCAATTTATTTTGGAACCGTAAATAGACCATTATCGCTATAATCTCGTTAATAGCCCATTAGTACTGAAAGTATGGTGGCCAGGTAAGTGAATTTTATTATTTACACACATTTAAACATATCCTCACCAAGTGTTATAAATCAACCTTACCAGATTTTTTATAATCAAACAAATTTAAATACAAAACTGTCAACAAAAGCCAAAAATAATGGAGAGCCCACTATTATTAAAATGCCAAACTATTTCATGAGATATTTTTATTGCTTATCTATATTTCGAACAATAGGTAATAATGGGGGTCGTCGGCTACTATTGATTCACGACCTTCTTATATTTCTGGTGTGACCATACATACATATTTTTCATTAAATGAAATACATGTACATATGTTTCCATTCACTCCGGCGGATTGAAAAAAATATTTTCCACTCCGTCAAAGTAGAAGTGAAATACGTGATTATAGTAATGAAGAATTTATTTAATGTTACGGAAATTATTTTCAACAAAAGATTCCATTCATTAATAATAATAGCATACTGCTTCTGCAAACAAGTTTACAGCAACAAGTGTATGCGGAGAACAAAAAAAAAGGAGAGGACAAATATAATATGAGCTTTACCGAATAGATTCAGTTCTGGTGATCTGGAAAAAAATTACAAAATATATTCCAGTTACCTATTTGTTTAAAATAAATGATCGTAATCTGAGAATATTCCAAATGTACTCTGATATGTTTTGTGAAGCGAAAATCAATATTTCCAAACTCCCTAAGCAAAAAATATTTCGTTTCATCAATGTATAGATACGACAGTCAAAAATAATTCGTTAAAGAGTTTCTCTTCCGTTTTTATAGGCAAGTAAATTCGGGGTCAATAGAATAGGAGATTCCATTGAGAGTAAATTTGATTTTGAAATTATTGGCCATCCGTTATTGAGCAAGAGGGTGAAAAGATTCCGGTCATTAGATGCCATGCTTTCATAATGTTTGAAATATAAAATTGCAGGAAAATCATTCAAAAGGCATAGTAATGCGTAGCATAAAATATTAAACCGACGAAAAAATCAACTGAAAAGTGAAAAATAAAATAAACGTTCTTAGTCTTAATGATAATTGAGCTCCTAAACTAATGTGAGTAACTAATTTTGAGGCGGCGCCAAATAAACAATTATCGAAGATCATTACATTACTTTGAAGGAGTAATCAAAACGCCGCTGTGCATCTCGCTGCCATCATTTTACGTTTTACCTAATTCAATTGCTAGTTTGTTTGGCGCCGACTCAAAATTAGTTACTCACGTTAGTTTAGGAGCTCAATTATCATTAATACTGAGAAGGTTTATTTAATTTTTTGCTTTTCAGTTGATTTTTTCGTCGGTTCAATTTTTTGTTAAAAAGTTTTTATTTTTAAATTTTTTGTGGCTGAAATCTACTAATTACTACCTACTTAATTTTTTATTACTTCCAAAATAGTTACTTACCTACTTTACTTCAACTATTAACTGTTGAATAATATGATTATCTACTTCAACTATTTATTGTTATATAATAGAAATTATTTTTGAATGTTCTCTTCAGTTGATTTCATCACTTTGTATATAATTCCATCTTTTCATAGAATGTAATTATTGTGTCGGATGTAGGAGGATCTGTCAATGTTAACTACATATGTGTGCCAATGTTCACAATCATCAGTGAAGAAAGAATAACCCAAATCGAAAAACCCACTACAAAGTTATGCCTGATAGAATCAATCGGTTAACATTCTAAAATTCAGAGGGTGAACGATCAATATCCTCCATTTTGCTACCCTTAGGGATGGATTTTTCTCTTCAATTTCAATTGGGTCCAACTTCGAAGTACACCTTATCCAATGAAAGAAAAGTCATTGGAATCGAACTGCTCTCTGAAAAGTTATGCGTGATCATACAAAAAAAAATATACGCGTCAACTAGAGAACCTGCTCCTTTTTTATTTCGTCGGTTATAAATGCAATTGTAGGTGAATACTTTAACCCATGTAAATGATACCTTTCAATTATCTCTCCATGAGGATTAATGCTACTCATTTCCCACAAAATTGTCATGAATAATGTGGACGAAACGTTCGCGGTGCATGAACAAATGTTAAACAGTTTATGCGATACGTTCATTGAATTTCGTGAAGGTTGATAAGGTTGATGTTTCAAATCGACCATAACCTAGAAACTTAACACATCAAAAAAGTGTTCTCGACCCATAAACTGTATTCTTGAGGATATTATTTGGCTTAATTTCATTACTTTACGACTACTTTCGAAAACGTCCCATGAAAAATCTTACAGGATGATTAACGTAGGCCGTGCATTGGAGGTTTTTCATCTTGCAGCTGAATTAGAAACTTGAAATTTGGTTGTCTCCCTTCTTTTTGACATCACCTTTATAGTTGCCGATACTTCAACTGGTGGTTTCTTATAGCCTCAACTGCTAGACGTGATACATCCGGATCGTGAGACTTTATTGTCTCTTTATTGCTTTAGACAAATATTTTTGAGGCATATTCGGGCTTCAGGTGTTCCCATTCACCCCATTAAATTGTTCCTATTCACCTACTGGTTACCTAAAAAATACCCCATTTTCGAAATAAATGTAATTTTTTGGATGCTAACATTTAAAAAAATGTCAATATTGTCCTTTTAGAAGAGTGAAATGTCACTTGACATGGTTTTTTGGGTAACCTTTCAGAGTCTGAAAATGAAAAGATAATCAGGAAAATCTATACAAGTGTAGAAATAAACTAATCAGTTCACCCCGATAAGTTACTGCGTTCACCAAATTATATTTCCTAAAAAAATTTCAATTAGTCAATAACTATTTCTGAATCAACCTATCGAAAAAAATAGTAAAAATTCAAAAGATACTCCTCTATATAGTTTGATTGACGTTTCGGGGACTATATCTGTCCTGTCCTCAAAATATTCCAAATCTCCTTCAACAGCTTAATTTTTTTTTATCTTGCAGAGTCTTTGTTACTTTTTTGGATGACGGATGTCAATTGAGATCCGCCAATAAAATTTGAAATTGACATATTGCTCATTTGATATATGGGGTTTATTAGCATTCTACCATTTCTCACTTCTTCTCTAAGTAGAGGTAACCATGTATGGTCCATTTCAACAGAATTTGTTGAAAAGCAGTTGTTATTGGCCGTTTCTTTCAATTTTCTCCGCCATTGGATGTGAGGATATGTTCTGCAATTTTTGACCAGGTCATTCATCGATTTCTGATGCGACCCCGATGTTCACTCTGGCGCACTTATGTTGGTCTTGACGTTTCACCACACGAACAAGATATGTTGTAAACACAATTTTTGGTACTTTCTTTCGCGTTTTTTGGTTTTGTTTGTGTTAGTAAAGATCTCAGTATAGAACAACAAACATAATTATAAAGATAATTGCAATATGATTAGATTAGATTATATATAATTTCAATTGTATCTCTAGGAAGAAAGAAAGACAAGCCGTCCTGATGATTGGGAGACCATGAAACAGGCTGTTGGCGGATGGTGGGCTTTTTTGGATTTGTTGATCTCGTTGAATTTATGTTTAGAAAAATATTAATTTTCACAGCGATTCTTCAGTTTCATCACAAACCGAATTTTATTGGAAGATATATTTCAGATCGCATAAGTCTGTTGGACAAACATAAGAAGTTGTTTTTTATTTTTCAACTCCCCATAATCTGAAAATTAACAACGCTCCTAACGGAAAATTTATAGAGAAAATAGTTCGTTTTTTACAGATTTGAACACCCTATCAAAAAATACACATTGTATGCTTTATAAAGATTTTAAAAAAACTTGAACCAACGCCATCAACTCCAAAACAGCGCAGAAAGAGAAGGGTAGAATAAGAATGCTCTGAATACTGAATGCAGTGGTACATGTGCCATACATGTGCGAAGTTCATCAGGTGTACCACACTGAATGGCCAAATTGTAACAATGTAACATGACGGGAATTTTAAAAGCAGTAAATGAGTGGATAGGTCATTTGGACATTGGTTTTTATTATAATGAATGATATTGGTTCCATTTGCTTACGAAAATATAAGAATGTTGTTTCTGTAAAATAGGAGGTATTGTATATTAAAATGAGGGAATACAAAATGAAATAAATAGTTGAAAGTGAGGGGTCGAAAGAATATAAATATTCAAATATTTAATTCACTTGAAATGAATAATATCGTCGAGAAACATTATTAAACTGGACAATGAATGTATATTCCATATCTGGGATAAACTGTGTTATGTGTAGAAAGAACATCCACACGTTAACATTTTTTTGACTTCGCCAATACCCTCTTAGTAGGCATACAAAGAAATTCCATAGAAGAACAAATACACTACTTCCAACATCCTTCAAAGTCCTCTTTGGGAAGTGCATATTGCGTCTCAAAAAAACATATTCATGCCGACATTTTTAAAATATCCCAAAACCTCCCAGGGATGTTTGTACTCGCTAGAATACCATGTTGAATTTTATTCTCAGATAATAACATTTTCACTGAAGCTGATGCCGATACGTTAATCGTTGAAACAGCTATGAATATAATATCGGAAAATGTATTCGTAGTGTCTGCGAATGTCGATGTCCTATTCTCAGTTAACTGCCTCAGCTCCAGATGAGAGAGAAATTTATTTTTAAAAACCAGCAAAGGGGAAAGTATCGCAAAAATTATATTCTTCTAAAAGCTTAGAAACAACACTGCCTATGTGTAAACACTACATACTTTTCCATATGCTTTAACCGGATGTGAGACTACTTCAGCTTTTCATAATGGAGGCATAAATAATTTCACAAATATTTTTAACCGACGAAACCAAAAAGGAGGAGGTTCACTAGTCGACGCGTATATTTTTTTTTATAATTTTTTTATGTAAGATCACGCATAACTTTTCACTGAGTCGCCCGATTCTGACAATTCTTTTTTCAGTGGATAGGGTGTACTTCCAAGTTAGTCCCATTCAAATTAAAGAGATGAAATCCACCCCTGAGAGTAGAAAAATGAAGGATATTGATCACTCACCCTCTGAATTCTGGTCCGTTAACCGATTCTATCAGGCATTACTTTGTACTGGGTTCTTCGATTTGGATGATTCTTTTTTGAATAGATAGGGTATACCTCATATCAGGATTTCGAATGAAATTATTTACCCTTACGCGTAGAAAAATAGGGGATAATTGATTTTTCACTTGTGAACATTGGCACACACATATGTAGTTGACAATGACAGATCGCTACTGTCATTATTTTTGTTCCACATCCGTCGCAATCATTATATTCTATGAGAGGATGGAATGATATACAGAGTAATGAAATAAACTAACCAGAACAACAAAAATAACTTATATTACAACAAATAGTAAAATTAAAATCATATTATTTAACTGGTAATAGTTGAAGTAAGGTGGGTATTTAAGTAGATTCCAGCCACAAAAAATTAAAATTTAAAAACTTTTTAACGAAAAATTAAACCGACGAAATAAGGAACTGAAAAGTAAAAAATAAAATAAACCTTCTTAGTCTCAATAACTGAGCTCCTAAATTAATGTTAGTAACTAATTTTGAGTCGGCGCCAAACGAACAATCAACGAAGATCATTCAATTACTTCAAAAAAATTATCAGAATGTCACGGCGCAACTCGATGCCATCATTTTACGCCTTACCTAATTCATTTTCTTGTTTGTTTGGCGCCGACTCAAGATTAGTTATTTACATTAATATAGGAGCTCAGTTATTGAGACTAAGGAGGTTTATTTTATTTTTTACTTTTCAGTTCCGTATTTCGTCGGTTTAATTTTTTGTTAAAAAGTTTTTTTAAAAAAGCGAAGATCTGCAAAAAGCCGCTCAATTTTTTCCGAATGAAAATCTATTTTTTGATGATATTCGTACAGCTGGAATAGCATGCGTGCTTGCATTATACAATGCACCAAAGAAGACGGAAGACTTAAATTTATTCTTAGTTCATTTATTAAAGCTACAACTAAATATAGTTGTGTACGATTAGCATCATTGATGGCAACACCTGATGCAGTCTCCGACTATTTGAAGAGAGTGTACTTACAGGAGCAAATAAGTTTGGGGATGGGGATGGGGGATGGGATGGGGATGGGGATGGGGATGGGGATGGGATGGGGATGGGGGTGGGGGTGGGGATGGGGATGGGGATGGGATGGGGATGGGGATGGGGATGGGGATGGGGATGGGGATGGGGATGGGGATGGGGATGGGGATGGGGATGGGGATGGGATGGGGATGGGGATGGGGGTGGAGGGATGGGATGGGATGGGGATGGGGATGGGGATGGGGATGGGGGATGGGAGGGGATGGGGATGGGGATGGGGATGGGGATGGGGATGGGGATGGGGATGGGGATGGGGATGGGGATGGGATGGGGATGGGATGGGGATGGGGATGGGGATGGGGATGGGATGGGATGGGGATGGGGATGGGGGGATGGGGATGGGGGATGGGATGGGGATGGGGATGGGGGATGGGATGGGATGGGATGGGGATGGGGGGATGGGGATGGGGATGGGGATGGGGATGGGATGGGGATGGGGATGGGATGGGATGAGGGATGGGGATGGGGATGGGGATGGGGATGGGATGGGATGGGATGGGGGATGGGATGGGGATGGGATGGGATGGGGATGGGGATGGGGATGGGGATGGGGATGGGGATGGGGATGGGGATGGGGATGGGGATGGGGATGGGGATGGGGATGGGGATGGGGGATGGGGATGGGATGGGGATGGGGATGGGGATGGGGATGGGGATGGGGATGGGGATGGGGATGGGGATGGGATGGGGATGGGGATGGGGATGGGGATGGGGATGGGGATGGGGATGGGAGGGGATGGGGATGGGGATGGGGATGGGGATGGGGATGGGGATGGGGATGGGGAATGGGATGGGGATGGGGATGGGGATGGGTGGGGGGGATGGGGATGGGGATGGGGGGGATGGGTTGGGGGGGATGGGATGGGGAGGGATGGGGATGGGATGAGGATGGGGATGGGGATGGGGATGGGGATGGGGATGGGGATGGGGATGGGGATGGGGATGGATAGGGGATGGGGATGGGGATGGGGATGGGGATGGGGATGGGGATGAGGGATGGGGATGGGGATGGGGATGGGGATAGGGGATGGGGATGGGGATGAGGGATGGGATGGGGATGGGGATGGGGATGGGATGGAAACATGACCGAGGGACGTTGAGACCAATAACAATGAATCAACCGCAAGCCCCTGAAAACCTACTGGAAAGTATTTTTGTACATGTACGACAGGAGTGGTGAGAGTTCCCTCTCCGATTTTACACATAGACGAAGTTGAAGACGGAGATATAGGAGATAATTTGTATATTTTTCATTAGAGTAATGTTTAATTATGTTATTCACAAATAAATACGTTTGCATAAATAAAATAACGTTTTTTGTATGAATTATACCTGGTTGCGATGTTTCTGGCAACTATTTTGGTTGCTTCCTTTTTAAATTTGCAATTTTCGACCTTGAATTGAGCAATTCTAAAAACATAAATAATGATACTTTTCTAACCATCGAGCTTGTATCGTATATTGTAACAGGGTAAAATGTGTACTGATCCCGGCACTCTGCAGCGCCGATATAATTACAGCTACCCTGACCACGCCAACAGAGGAAGGAGCCAAGAGCTGGATAGTGAGCTCCGCATATTTCCTCTGGAGGCCTGCCTACCACCGCTGATAGGCGGAGCAATCGCATATGCGGCCAAGCAAAACCTGCCACTGATCCTAGGATGCGATGCAAATGTACACCATAATGGGGAAGTACAGATATTAATGCTAGAGGTGAGTCACTTTTAGATTTCATACTAACAAATAGGCTACTGATAGCTAATGTGGATAATGAACCAACTTTCTTCACTGCAACGAGAAAATATGTATCAGATTATCACACTCTCGTCGGAAAAAACATGTGATAACATAGTCAACTGGCACGAATCCGAGGAGCATTCATGCTCCGACCATAGACACATTCGACCTTGTCACCCTCCTCGAATTTCAATCACCTACTGAAATCCCAGAAAAGCAAACTGGGATAGATACCTGTTATCACTCAGGGAAGCTCCTGAAGGAGTTACGATTCAAATAGAAAACGACAATAGCCTCGAGAAGTCAGAGAACCAAGTGAGCAGGGCAATACTCGCAGCTTAGGAGTTAAGCTGCCCCGAAAAAAGACTACAGAATAATAAATCGGTCTGGTGGAATAAATACTCAGAAACCCTCAGGAAGGAAGTGTGTAGGCTATCTAACAGAGTTAAAACCAACCAGGACCGGGCAGAATATGAAGCCACACTCACGCAGTACAATAAAGATATCAGAAAAGTAAAAAGGCAATCGTGAAAGAAGTTCTGTGAAGAGGTAATGGATGCATGCTCTAGAAACCACAATGGGCTGGCAAGGGAGGGTTCTGTAAATCAGGTAGATTTCCTGAAAAAGAAAGATGATACCTACACAAACGTTTGAGGAAAGTATAGCAATGCTCATCAAGGCACACTTTCCGGCCGCTTCAATTCTAAACGACCCAGTTTCGACAAACAGTCCGGACTGGAAACTAGCTATAGAGATAACAATGCCAAATAGAATAAGGTGGACTATGAATGAATTCCAACCATACAAATCTCCAGGAGAGAATGGAATATATCCTATCCTACTCCAAAAGGGGCAGGAAATATTAATCCCATTTCTGTGTAAAATATTTAAGGCTTGTATAGCCATGCGATACATACCTACCGAGTGGCAGTAAGAAAGAGTTATTTACATACCCAGGGTGGCAAAACAAAATGACATGACACCGCCCAATCAGTCTAGTGTCCTTCCTACTGAAAACTCTGGAGAGACTAATAGATAGATACATAAGAGACGGGGTATTATTAAAACAAACTCTCTCAACGTAACAGCCAGTTTAATCAACAGACTTGGCACTGAATGATCTCAACAGGCTACTAACAAAATCCCCGGAGGACAAAGAGATATCTATGGCGATCTCCGACGATATCGAGAGTTCTTTCAATACTTGGCATATGCTGATGATCTTGCAATTATCGCAAAAGGCAAATTTGCAGCAACTGTTTCGGAGCATACGCAGACTGCTCTAAACTTAATAAATAAGTGGTGTCAGGAAGAGGAACTAACTGTTAACCCCCAGAAAACCGCAATAGTTACTTTTACAAAAAATAGAGTAATTTAAAAAAAAAAGAGTACAAGTTACCAGTTCTGAACGGGGTAAAAATTCCAATTGCACAAGAGGCAAAATACTTGGGAGTCATCTTTGACCACAAGCTGACATGGAATCAACACCTACAAAAAATAATTCGAAAAGCACGGTAGCCCACAACCTATGCAGAAGAATGTGTGGAAAACACTGGGGGCTTCGGCCGAAAATTATCATTTGGCTATATAGCAGGGTCATCAGACCCATGATAGCATACGTTTCGGTAACATGGTGGCCAAAGACACAGCAGGCTGAGGCTATCCGAAGGCTGAACACCATCCAGAAGCAAGCCTGCCTGGCTGCCACGGGAGCTATGAGGACCATCCCAACAGCCGCCTCAGAGGTCTTTCTGAACCAACCAACACTTCATGTTCAGATACAAGGAGAAGCAAGGTCAGTCGCCAGTAGACTGACCAGAGGGCAAGCGCTCATGAAGAGACTGCACGGCAAAGTGTATAACGATCTATACAAAGAGTTGGAGATCGACCCCATATTTGGAATACCATCGGATGTGATGCTTTCCAAGTATAGTTTTGAAAAAACAATCATAGCAGACAGAGAGGCATGGAAGGGATGACTTCCAATCAAAACACAAGTTGCCTGCTACACAGACGGCTCAAAAACCAAGGAAGGTGTAGGAGCAGGAATATATTTAGCCAAGCCGAATACAGGAGTCTCACTGAGCTTAGGCAAACATGTGACGATATTCCAGGCAGAAGTTGCAGCAATACATCACGATGCGGAGGTGTTACTGGGGCAAGAGTTTGAGGGAAAAAACATTGCCAAGCGACTATTATTGCGATCAGCTTCATGCAAGTTAACTTCAAACTTTTCTGGGACTGCTTGAAAACCCTACAAAAGGTAGGAACTCGAAACAGACTATCTCTGGCTTGGGTGCCAGGCCACATAGGCTACGAGGGCAACGAAGAGGCAGATTCATTAGCCCGAGAAGGAGCACGACGTGTCCCAATTGGCCAGAACCTTTTTGTGGCACAGCGAAAGCGCTGCGAACAACACAAACCAATACTTGGTTGGAAGAGCCATCTCAATAATGGTGGAACGAGGCCATGAGACAGGCCAAAGAGTTCATCAAGGAACCATCGCCAAAATAGAACCTGCTAAGCCAGAATAGGAGATCAACCAGGATCGTGGTTGGGCTCCTGACAGGGCACTGTAGACTAAACACATGAATAATATCGGGCAGTCAGACACAACCACATGTAGGTTCTGCCAGGAGGAGCAGGAAACCTCATCGCACATAGTGTGCTATTGTGAAGGCCTTAAATGGCTAAGGTTTTCAACGATAGGGAAGGAAAAACCACAACTTCCCCAATATATGGAGGACTCAAGGCATGGCCTATGGAGTCTAGCAACAAGGATGGGTCTAGAAAGGAAACTCTAACACAACATGACGGCATACACAATAGATCTGCAAAGGCCGAAGTGAAGTCACTCCTAGCCCATAAGCCCCGTACAAAGCTAATCTAACCAATATGATTAAAATTATTGCAGTTAGTTAGGATTAGTCGTTAATTAACAATTATTTCTTGGATATTTCAATAAACTATGAAATGAATAAATTCTTATTAATAAACATTTAAGTATTTGGTTTTAGCAATAAAATGCAAAAAACGCCATAAAAATTTATTTATTGGTGTCCTCGTTCGAGGTTTCTCACTTTTTCGACTAACGACACTCCACTATTCACTTTAATAGAATATAAACTCTTTAATTACAGATGACTTTTATTTCCATGGCATACTTGAAAAAGCAAATAATCTCTTGGCAAAATCGGGCATTTCTTAATTATTATTGAATAACTCGATGAATGTTGAAGTTAGGTATAGGAAATGCTGGGGTAACTCACCGTAGAATTCATTTTTTTTGAGAATGCTGCCAAAAGAATAGTAGGTGCCAAAAGAATAGTAGGTGCCATTTGAAAAAATTGAATTTTTGACAATTTTTGAATGCAACATTTGAAAACCGACCATACTACTACGGTGGTCATTTTTTACAGTAAAATCGACATATATAGAAAACTGTAAGTCTATAATAGAGTAGAGTTAACTCAGGTTGTCTAAACTCAGAATTAGAAGGTCAATCGAACCATGTGAAAATAAATTTGGGTTAAAAAACTTCTTATGCATTACCTGTATATACTCTGTATGTATCCTGTATATTATGTAACTCAAAGGAAAGAAAGAAGTATAACCAAACTGCTTTTTTTCGATTCGATTCAACTATGGAATTCAATAAATATATAAAAAAGTTGTAAATTCAGATCTAACTTTTCCTAACTACTATTCCTATATAATTTCTCAAATTATCTATTGGAAAATGAATCATTATTATCATTATTTGAATGACAACAAGTAACTTTCTCTGATACCTGCTTCGTTTTTCATTCGATTTGTTTCAAAAATAAATATTTTGAATCTGGCTTCAGAATCATAATATTTTAGTTGGACAGGTAAGTATTTTTCTAACCAGCAGGTTATTTCTAGTGTTGGATAGTTGGATACATGTACAGTAGCGAATCTTGAATCTTTAGTCATCGACGTGAATTTTTCATTTCAGGACTTTCATAAATTAATAATAATTCATAAGAGGCAATTCATAACTACTGATCTGATCTATTATGATTATTGCCACCTTTTTTTACTTTAAGAAAAAATGATTTGATACGTAATTTCTTCTTCAGGTCAAGCATTCACGAAAGGCAAATGAAAAACCTTCAGATGTTTGGTACATAATTGCAATGGATGGAAGCATTTATACAGCTCACTGTACTTGTATGGTCGGAAGCAGTGAAGTATGCAGTCATTTCGGTGCCATATTATTACTTGCAGCAGAGTATGCAAACACCAAGAAGTATGGAATGTCACGCACAGATTTGGAAGCTGCAGTCAAAACATTTATATATACTGTTTGTGTTTGATAAAAATGCTATTTTTATCGATTTTAAAATTGATTTCGTGACAACTTTATCTTACCATGCATTTTCAGTTGTTTTTGTCAATAAATAAATAGTTGTTCATTTGTTGTTTCACTGATTCAGTCAATTATTTTTAATTTGATACCAATTATTAAAAAAAATCGAAAAAAATATGATATCCAGTATATATATATATATATATATATATATATATATATATATATATATATATATTTATGGGTGGGTAGTATTTGCTGACTAGTTAGGTGGTACAAAACTAGAGATATTGGGGTAAGCAGCAATGAAAAAGTGTATCCAAGCTTTCAGAAATGTTTAGTTCCATCATCAGGGAAAAACTTTGTTCAGGTTGCTTTCAATGATGTTAAACATATTCATCTAACATAGTGATAGAAAAGAAAAAAACTAGATCAAGAAATAAAACGAAGTTCCAAGTTAATAGAAACACATTAACATTGTTTAAAATTATATAAATATAAATGTGTACTCGCTATGGTGAAATACAATAAAAATAAATATATCACGATATTTACGATTCTTGGTATGTAACGTGAATTTTGACTTTCAATAAACTCATACAGAATTTTTTCAATTTATTATTACAACACCCTCACAAGATTTGATCGAGCCTTTCCACAATCCTGAAATGTCTATAAAGGGGAGGTTCATTTTGAAAAACATACATATTTAAAAATATTTGTATTTATTGAGTCGCCAGAATCCTAAGGAAAATTCAATAACAAGTCTGCTATAAGAATGTCTCAATGTTTTTTGAGAAGGTACATGAACATTCATTTTGAGTTTTGTCTCCCTTGGAACTGGAAAATATATCAATTATCTGTATGTATACGAACTTTATTCAAATTGGGACTTCATAATGTACAATCCAGAGAAATGCAAGTAGGCAAAATCATTCAATCAATTGTAAGAACAAATCAAATCGCAAAAGTTTGAAGTCATATCCATGAATAAATGATGGATATTTCTGTGAATGTGCAAGCTGCAGTTTCTATGATACTTGATTTTTGAATCCGCAGGATCATCTCTCTTGATTGCAGCTACCTATAAAGCTCTACTATTCTTCAATAAGTCATTTTTACTGTTCAAAATCCTGTGATTTAAAACTGTAGGCACTGAGGAAAACCCGACCTATCCCTGTCGTGACGATACCCACAGCCATGGTCACATTATTTGAACTCATGTGGTCCACCAAGTTTATTTTTTCTATACACGCGTGTTCAATTTTTTTTTGAAAAGGTTGCACTTCAGGACATAGCCCTTGGATGATATGAGGATTAAAAATAACAATGATCATAATTGTACTCTGTGGATATCATCTACTCATTCCGATTAGATAACTTTATTTGCTACCTTTACTTATTTACTTAGTTTTATTTATACAATGAGTGAATTACATATCTATATAAGATTTTTTTGTGCTACGTTATAACCGATTACCACTAATATTTACACGATATTCGCTTACGATTTGTTTTCACATACCTGATTGTTTATACTCTCCTGAGTTGACTTAAATTACACAATTATTTACTTCACTCGTTTGTGCAAATGATGTATGAAATAAAATATTAAACATTCTACATACTGTGCTATATCAAATCACTGAAGGGCATTTTCTGTTTTTGTAATATTTTTTTCATTTACAAATTCATTTTATCTCATGTTCATTGTATTGTTGCATTCTGAATGAACATTATTATTATTATTTCGAAAGTAGTTTCAACCTCTTAGGATTTGAATGTTGGAAAATATTTTCTCATAACGCACTTTACCCTGAAATGTTACCCTCTTCCAGAACATAATTTTTCTATTACCGATACTCTTTGATATACAGGTTGCCTACGTTCTTGCACACCGTATAACTTGTATAATGTCATTTTATACCAAATTACAGGGGTTAAACATTCGAAAAAAAAAGTTTTTTTCTGTCAAAGGTTTTGGTAGGTGATACATGTCTTTTCTCTGGCTTATTAAGGACTTTTCATAAAAGTTCCAAAGAAAAATCTTTTAAATTTTTTATGGACTATCGACTGTTAGCGGTTGTGCAAGAAGTTTGATTACAGCCTGTATAATGGATAGTGGGTGTAGATTTCACCGCCTGCGTTGCGAAATTCAGACATGAAATGAATTCAATCCCAGGAAAAAATTGAATAATATTAACGTATCTAGCTGAAAAGGGAAACATTCTCAATTGAATATTGAATAGAAAGATTTTTCTGTGAATTGAAAAATCCACGATACAAATGAAGTTATTCTCGTGAATATCTAACAGAAAACAACTACTTTCCTGGCTAAAGCTACGCTGGACATTGAACTACATCTGATAGATATTTTCAAAGCACCCTAACGCAAAAAAAGAATCTGAAAGTCGAAATGTTATTTTCCATTCCAATCTTGAATAAGAATTCATATCTCACTCGAAGAGCTCGACGTTGGTGAGGGAGCCGAATAGCCGTTCCCCTTCGAGCGTGACGAGACGGGAAGGGACGGTGAAATCAAAGACAGCTGAACACGGCTTAATCCAAGGTGTTATGCGTCCCGTGCCGAGGGATGAATGGTTCCTGGGCCTATCAGGTACCAGGAACAGAGCCTCTGGGACACCGGTCAAAATCCCAGAGTGATCAGCATTAGCCCAGCACGGGGGCCCTGCAGGGCTGGACACTCTCTTTCCCTTACTCGTTGGATTTTTATGGACAAGAAAATAATATCAAAAACCAAACCTAAGAGGGGTCGAGCTGGTGAGAATTCAGACTCATCAGCAAGCACCTCAACCAACACTACCGTGGAGACGGACCGCGGTAGAATCGAATCAACTGGGACGCAAGGAACCGCAAAAAGAGTTACAGAGGGAGTTGAACTGCATAGAAGACCCTTTGGGATGTATGGCGCCCAGTGGAGGAAAATAGTTGAGACGGAGCAAGTCGCTGCAGCGACGTGGAAAATGGTAACGCCACGGGAAAAAGAAAGCAGCGAACCTCAACCCAAAGATGACAACAAAGGAACCGAAGATAGAAAAAGAACTCGACAGGAATCCAAGACACCGAATAAACCATCCAAAAAACCAAGGAAGGCGACCAAACCTTCTGGTACATACAGTGAGGTCGCAAACAAACTCAGAATGGCGGTGATTGGAAGAGTCATCCTGAAATTTTCCTTGATGAGAGGCAGGCGGACCTGATCCAAGGAAAACTGATCGAAGAAATGGACGGAGCACCTTCGGCAAGCCAAAATCCTATTCAGCGGAGGGGTGCTCTGGATAACCTGCGCAAACGAAAAAACAAGTGAATGGTATCGGGAAAAGATAGAGGGGATGATCCAACCAAGGAAGGGTGCAGACATCACTGTGGAGTCAGAATACCACACAATAAGACCCAGGGTCCTAGCTTTGCATGTGGATAGACTGCAAGCTAATCTACTTCTCTTTAGTGGAAGAAACACTGGCAGCCAAGGTCACCAGAGGCTGTCCGCAAGGGGGTGTACCATCCCCATTTCTCTGAAACCTGGTGGTGGAAGACCTGCTAATCACCCTAGAAAGGAATGGACAAAAAACACTTGGGAACGCAGACGACATATCATCATAGTCCAAGGAAAATTCAACACCACAGTTAAGGAGAGAATGCAAACGGCCCTAAATCTGGTCAGTACATGGATAAATGAAGAGGATTCAAATATCAGCCTCTCCAAACCAACAATTGTAGCTTTTGCCCAAGGAAGGAAGCTATAGGGTCTGGGACCAATATCCAGCTGTCGGCGAAAGCCGGGGTGACATTAATGGTAGCCAGACGAGCATACGGAAAAACATGGGGGCTAAGTCCCAAAATGGTGTATTGGACATACAATACTGTGGTGAAACCCATAATCACCTATGCATCTTTAGTATGGTGGACAAATATATTCCGAAAAATTGCCGCGGCTGCGTTGAGCATGGTACGAAGACTTGCCTGCCTCAGCATAACGGGGGCTATGGAAACAACACCAACAGCAGCCAAGGAAGCATTACTGGATCTTCCCTTACTTGACATAACAATTATGGGGGGGGCGGCAAGAATGGGATTTCTACGACTACAAAATACGAGGAACAAATCGGATCACAACAAGATAGAGAAAATAGTGGGGGGTAACATTCTTGATATGAAACCAACGGACCATACAACTCCTAGGTACTTCTTTGACACGGAGGTGATCAAACAAGACCAAAGAGAATGGATAGATGACACCATCAAGAGCAAACCTGAAGAGAGGATCCGCTACACAGACGGATCCAAGACCAAAGAAGGTGCTGGTATATACAGTGAGGAAAGAAACTCCCAACCGAGCACCTCACTTGCAAGACGTAAGAGAAAACAACATGAGGAAAGGGCGCAATGCATGGATCAAAAGTGACATCAAGACTGGTATGGGAATGCTGAGAAAAACTTCAGTGCCCTGGCAGAACACAACAAAATATGTGGATTCCAGGACACTGTGGCATCGAAGGCAACGAAAAAGCTGAAGAATCAGCTGGGACGGGTTCATCAGAATCGGCCATCCGAGGCTGCATACGGGACTGGGTCAAACGAAAACAAAGAAAGCGCTGGAAGGAAGCCACTCCCATACACCACGGAAAAACATTCATTATAGAATCATCGAAGCGAAGAACTGAAGAACTACTCGACTGGGAACCAAGTTAGAACAATAACAGGCTTTCCCACTAGTCACAGCCCAATGAGAGGACACCTGCACAAAAAAGGGCTGTACAACGAAGAACTTTCCTGCAGACAATGTGGCAAAAGGACAGAAACGGCCAAACATATATTGTCAGAATGCGAGGCCCTAGACCGCAGAAGACAATATTCGGACAGCCAAGGCTAACCAAGGAATACAGTAGCCAACCGGCGAAGAATCTGACAAGCTGGTACAAGGGACTAGGGTTATGGAGTGGATGCTGTGAGACAAAACTAGAAGGTACAAAAACCCCGGAGGCTGAGGTGCAGCTGACGACGAGGTAGGGAAAAAAAATACTCATATAGATGAATGAGATAAAGAAATTTGTGTTCTGAAAGGAGCACCTTCCAGAAATCATTTGTAACGTTGATACAAGACTGGCATCGCATTCACTAGGTCTTCAACACATTTTTGCCGACGAAAATCTATTTTACGCTTCTACGATCATCAGCAAGACCCGAAGAATTGGAAAACACATTTTCTAGAAGCAATCTCACTTTGCAAAGATGGAAAAATGTTTCCTCCGAAGTGACACTTTGAAATCAGTTTTTTTTTCTGTCATCATAACCTGTCATGGGATGTGATAGATTGATTTGTTTGAAAATATGAGCAGGGTGTTCATAAAATCAGATGTGGAATCATCTGCGACTCAAAGATAAACTTTGGTCACTATCTTCCATCGTTCAAGTTAACCTCTTTTGGGGTATTCATAATGAAAAGGAGAACATGCTCAATTGAATATTGAATAGAAAGATTTTTCTGTGAATTGAAAAATCCACGATAGAAAGTTATTCTTGTGAATATTCGAAAGAAAACAACTACTTCCTCTGCTAAAGTCAAAACATTAAACTACATCCGATAGATATTTCGAAAGGACCCTAAGAAAAAAAGTTGTTGTTTTTCAATCCACAGAAAAATAAGTCTATTCAATATTCAATTCAGAATGTTTGTCTTTTCAACATGAATACCCCGCAAGAGGTTATCTTGAACGATGGAAGATAGTGACTAAAGTCGCAGATGATTCCACATCTGATTTTATGAACACCCCGTTCATAGTTTCAAACAAATCTGTTGTGAAGTAATTTGGAACATGATGTATATAGTTAATAGTTGTCTGTCACTGTAATCTGTGTCACAGAATATATACCCACACAGAAGCGAAAGAATGCGTCGGCACTTTGATGTTCTAGGGTCAAAAATTAGAAACCTTGAATCCCACTTCTAGGCACACTGAGAAAAGTGAAAAGAAAAAAACTCAGTGCAACTACACTAAAAAAACGGGATTCGCTCGTGAATTCCATCAATTCAATGACATCTGCAACTTCTTCCAGAATAATCACAATGGGATTCTAGAGTGAAATATTTTTACGGATATAAGAAAATTGGAATTATTGGAGTCATTGCTTCTCTTATTAGTATAAATATACTATGTTAGGGCATACGTTTGAGAATATTATTTTTTATTGCTCATTTTTATGAATTATTGTTTTCTTCCTTGAGAAAAATAATATGCTGATCCATATTTGTATATATATATATATATATATATATATATATATATATATATATATATTTATATATATATATATTTATATTGATATGGTATGATAAATTGGAAAAAGAATTTTACAAAATTATTTTGTTTTCAAATATTATTTGTGCCCCTGTTTTTGGGTGCCAAATGATATGTTTTGATGATTTGAATAAACAGAAATTGTTTTTGTATATTGATATAGCTAATTATTTTTGGTATTCTTTGAGAGCCAAATTTGATATGATGTAAATAGATATTTCTGACCCTATAATAATAATTGTCAGCGAACGTCACTGTTCTCTCGTCACGCTACCATCAATTATTATTTTCTTCGCCACAGCTAACAACAGTTGGTACGCCCTTATCTCATATAGTCGGTTCAAAAGGAATTTGGCCACTGGTGGCTAACTTCAGTTTATTGAATGATCTCAGTTATGTTGGTTGATCATTTTAAGAAAATAAACAAACCAAATATCAAAAACAATTATCTCCTTTATTCAGGAAGACTTAAAAATACCTGGCCTACGAGAAATAACTTATGCTAGAGTGAATCAAACAATTATTCACGGGTAATCATAAAATTCCATATCAAGGATAGACAAACAGAACCTCACTTTTTCTGTGAGCGTAATTTTCTGTTATTGTTCATAAAAAATGACATAGAGTTCATCGAGTATGATAAATGTTATTTGTGAAATAGTTCAGGACCGGGAAAGCACTATTAAAAGTTTTATACCTGGTTGTAACTGTTGGTGTTCACAACTATACCATAAAAACAGGAAGTCTCCTCTCTCCAGCCTTCGTTAGAACTGCAAAACCATGTGTCAGGAACGTATCGATGCGGGACTCAGCTTTTGGAATCATGGATATACGACATCATCAAGGTAATCTAGTTTTGTTAGGTAAATGATGGAATTATTCCATTTTCTCTTAGTGAAATTTTGTGCGTGCTTCCGCTTTGGAAAATATTTCGATCTGCCCCGAAGCTTTGTTTTTTCCGTCGCTTCGCAACATCTTGCCCTTGTTGTTGTTCCATTTGAAATTTCGAATTCGCGCACCAAATCGTCATTTTGCACTGTTTATATTAATGTTGCACACTTTATACACACAATTAAATTCCCATTCTTATCATTAATTACAAGTTTGAATGATAATTGCGTATGATACCTTCCCTCTGCCATTCTCTCACAATTTCCACTTTTTATCTGATCATCTCTTCTCTGATTGGCTATCTTTCATAAAGACGTTTGCTGTTCTCTCATTGGCTAACTTCTAGTTTGCTACAATTTCATGTACAGAGTGTTTCAAGTTTATAAATGTGTTGCTTACTTTTTATTCATGATAATTTTGCAAATCTTGACTTTAAGTTGTCTTTTGAGCAATTATGAGTTATGATAATTTTGATAGTGTATATAATTGACTGTTTTATAGTACTTTGACATTTTTATCTATCCATATCATACCTAGGCTCATAAATTACATTTAATTTTAAAAGTTATTTACAAGCAAACTCTTGAATTTGATAATTATTTTTTATTTATTCTTCTTGTGGCTTTTTAGTCTTTTAAAATTTACAACTGCCATAACATAACATAACAATATATATATATATATATATATATATATATATATATATATATATATATATATATATATATATATATAATATATGTATATATATATATATATATACATATATTATGTGAATCTGTGAAAGATGAGAAAGATGAGATTAATATAAATTTAATATAAATTTTAATATAAATTTAGGTTAGATTGGGTTAGGTAAATATTGAGTTAGTGCACTCCAACGCCCCGAAACTAACTGTTACACTTTCCTTACGTGTTTTTGACTCTTGAACACGAATCCAAAAGAATGTGGCGGTCTCATACCGTTTCTGAGTTGGAGGCCTTTTTTGGTTTTGGATCCCACATTCTCAAGTACCGTTTTCTTGCCCAAAAATCACTCAAAATGCTTCCTTCTTTCTTGAACTACAAACAATACATCACCCATTTCCGGCACAATTTCATACAAAGTATCCGTTTCTATTGAATAAATCATCCTTCTTCAACACTACATCCTTACTCATACCTGACTCAGATTGAGGTTAGTTTGTTTGCTCATTTGTTGGTGATGAGAGGTCAGATCATATGTGTACCTATTGAAGAAGGATGATTTTTTCGATAGAAAGGCTATATTTTGTCCGAAATTGTGCCGGAAATGGGTAATTTAGTGCATGAAAATGTAGGATCCAAAATAAAAAAAAGCCTCTAACTCAGAAACGGCGCGTTTTTCAGATTCGTATTCAGGAAGCAAAAGCACGTAAGGAAATTGTAACAGCTAGTTTCAGGGAGTGCACTAACTCGATATTTACCTCCATTTAAATATAGTGTTTGTTACCTTCCAAAAACATCCAGGCAGTAACTATCAAAATACAAATGAAACAAGAAATCATAAACATGTATTTATTTAATTGCAATTTTTCTTGGCTGTTTTTCAGTTTTTTTTCTTTAAATTTCTGTTGGCACATTTGATAGAATAGAATATACGTAATCTTATGAATAACTTGATTACATATGAATGAAAAAATGAGGAACATGGATGAACAAAAGGAACATTTCGAATGGTTTGCAAAAAATAGTTCGAAATTCCTGGAATTTCGCAAAGACCTTTGAACGAAGAGGAGAATATCTTTTCTAAATTATAGATGTAATGAACAAATGCTTCACTAGGCACTCTAAGTCCTCCAAATATACTTTTTTCGGTATCATAAGATTTAAAATATGTCAGCAAATGTCCAAAATCCAAATCTTCGATTGTTTTGGAATATTGGTTGCAGATGTCACAGTTACAGATTTTAAGTGCTTTCTTAATCAAATATCCACATACATAATTAAAAGGATTCTCAAAAGTCAAATTTTCTTTTTGGTAATCATAGTCTGGGAGAGTTATGGCCTTGGATATTTTATTCTCGGAAAAATTGTAGACTTTGGTTACATGTTGCGATTTCAAATTCATTAGTAGGTCATCCAAATCATCTTTACAATTCATGTCATTTGAATGTAGATAACTTTGGCGAAACAGTTTCTTGAAACCCCTTCGAAACTGAATTGGAGTAGGATTAATACAGTTTCCTCCTTGTTGTCTCATGCTACCGAAAAAATTCTCATGACAATCCTGATTAACACGTCTAGTTTGTGAATATTTAAAGCCGCTCTCTGATAATTTCTCCCATAATTTTTTGATACCATTTATGGTTATAATCCAACACTTCTTTGATCTTGATCTACCTGTGACATTTTCACCTTTTTTGTTGAAAATATCAATTTTGTTTATGAACTCGATCATCCCATTCAAATATTCTTTTTGGTAGTCGCTGTTATCGAATGTATTTTTATATTTATTGGAACTTCCCAAGCAGGATGAATTTGGTATGTTGAAAAGTTTATAAATTTTTTCTAAAAATTCAATTCGCCCTATTGCATCAGCATGTAGTAAACCCAAAGTCAAGTGCATATCCATACCGCTACAAACACTGTGGCTAATGACTTGAGTGGCCAATTTAACCCGCATTTTTTTGAAGTTGGATGGATGGATATGCGAATCTTGAAGCTTTGGAGCAGATCTATAAAAACATTTTTTTCCTCGTAAAACATCAGTAGGAGATTTAAGCCGGTTCTGGATCTCCCCCCACCACTTATGACCTTGACCCCACACGCCCCTGACCTTGAAGGGTGTTTGGCTGCGTGTGTAAGTGTATCGTTTAACCTTGAAGTGACCAGATGTGGCGGTGTATAACGCACGCCCTGACCTTGAGAAGGGGTTCAGCTATGTGTGTAAGTGTATCGTTAACCTTGAGTGACCTTGAGAGGACATTGCATATAATTCAAGGTGAGGCTGTCTCATATGGAGTCTGACATTGAAGGGTAACTCAGGGTCGAGTGGATGGATAACATGGGAGGGCAGAAGGCACATAGTCGTACGTGATCGTGTTAACGTTGTTGTCCTTCACCTTGAGACATCCTTGAGCATTGGTGGAAGTGCATATCGTTCTAGACACACTTCACCTTGGGATGACCTTGAGCATTGGGAGGAGAGTGCATATCGCTCTGACTCCCTTCACCTTGAGACGACCTTGAGCATATCGTTTATCCCACATTCGATCTTGTATGACATTGAGTTGAGATCTGTGAACGGGTAAACATTTTCAAGGTGACTCTTCACAGAATCCACTCTGACGTTGTTTCGGTATGGAGTGAATCGCATCATGCACCCCAAGGTCAGTGGGTGGAACTAAACGGGTGTGACCTTCATTGTGCCCACTCCGCTACATAAAAAGAGATGTGGTGCATGTCCTGTATTAGTTTCTCCTCGACTATCGAGAGCAAGTTTAAAAGATGTATTCTTGTAATTGTGGTAAATCGTTTACTCTGTAGTGATAATCTGCGTCGCCATCAACGCGAGTTGTCGGGAGTCCTTCTTCAACAAGCGTGTTGGATAATGGCGATGATGACTCTTCGTCACTTGCGCCATTTATACATGTCAATGTTGTTGTGACATTACCATATGGTCAAATCAATTCGCACAATAGAACATTAGCAACAGGACGAATTCATGTGTGCATTTGGGTAATGGCGTACACATGATCAAAATGCTTTAAAGTGTCGCATTGCAAGCTATAATTGGCTGAGCGATAATGTGTATACTGAGTATGGGCCATTTTTCAATGAGATCAAGCACAGAGTCATTGGACTATTGGAAAAAATCATTGAATTACACAACTCAATCGAGGTGAACATGGAAGTGTTTGGCAGTTATGTCATCCTAACCCAGGAATTGACAGACATCAAATCATTCAACTCCCGAACCGAATTGTCGATCGATCCAGCGATTTGAATGGATTATTCAACTCTCCGAACCGAATTGTCGATCGATCCAGCGATATCATTATCGCTCAAACTACGGAATTTGAGGGCGTGATTCAGGTTAGTTGTAACATACAAAATTGTACCGAAAAGTCCTTCATAATATTTATTTGTTCTAGGATGGAGTTGCGAAAGGTTTTGTTCCTTGAGGTGAATATTAATAAATATAGCCCTCTTGGTGGATCATCATACATAAAGCTGCCGGAATTCATCGAGAATAGAAAAGGTGTGATCAACGTGAAGAATGAAGATCAGCACTGCTTCGCCTAGGCTGCGACATCCGCACTATTTCCTGCTGGTCGTTACGTGTGGAATGTCCTCTACCCACACTATGATAGCGTCCTGAATCTGACAGGTATGAATTTTCCAGTTAAATTGCGGGATATAATAACGTTTGAGTATTTGATATATTTCAGTAAACGTTTATGGTTTAGAGTCTAAAATAGAAAACAAAAAGTTCAATATGAGATTGTGGGTCCATTAGCTACTTCTCAAAGGAAACTCCAAAGACATTCAATTTGTTCATCACTGATGAGAAAGGAAATAGTCATTATTGTTGGATTAAAGATCTTTCAAAGATTGGTGTCAAGTCAAATTTCAGCTCATGAACACAAAAAATATTTCTGTGATGGGTGTTTTTATATTTTTCTAATGAGCGATTACTTTTCCATCACCAGATGCATGATTGTAATCATGTGTCTACAACAATACGCGAACTGATTTTAGGATCACAAATTTGGAAAGATGGTGGTAACCTTTGTGTTTGAAAATTTCGAAAGACAAATGAAGGTGCCATTTTGGTATGCAGATTTCGAATCTGTACCTAAAGCCTATTCTGACGACTGAACCAATCCGAACTCCCATACACGAATAGAACCTTTCAACACGAAGCTTACTCATTTGCTTATCTGATAAAATGTTCCTTTAATGATAAATTAACAAAATTTGTTTCGTATAGAGGTGTGATGCGGCAAAGGTTTTCACAATGCGAATAGAAAGAAGATTTAAGAAATTTATATAATAATACATTTGAGGTATGTGAAACCGATGCATAAACAAACACCTGAAGAGGAAATGGAATTCCATAATGCCCTTTGTGGTATATGTGAAAAACCTTTCACAGAAGGGATTTAAAGTCAGGAGATCACGCCATCTAACGGAAAAAAGATATCCAGCCGCACACTCTGCCTGTAATTTGAATTTCAAAATTCAATTTCATTCCATTTATGCCATAATAGAGTGGTTATGATTGCCATATGTTCATTAAGAATTATATGAAGAAAAGGATAGGGTTGATGTTATTCCCAAACTAAGGAAAATACATATCATTCAAAAAACATGTCTATACACATAGCTATCAAAGTAAAGAGGGTAAAATGAAGAAAAATTATTTGAAAATGAGATTTATAGATAGTTTTAAGTTCAATGTCGAATTCGTTGGAAAAGTTGGGTCAAATTTGAGTGATAAACAATGTAGAGATGTTGAAGGTTTTCCTGAAAGGAACAAATTCGATTTGATGAGACAAAAGGTGTTTTCCATATAGTTTCGTGGATGACATTGCCAAGTTGAATGTTTCAAGTTCAACGAAAATCAATTCTATGACAATTTGAATGAGGAACATGTATCTGATAAAGATTATAAGGCTAAACGTTTTGGGATCTGTTCGAGTGTAAGAGCCTGGGAGAATATTCGGATTTATATTTAAAGTCTGATTTTATTACTGTTGTGTGATGTATTCGAGAATTTCAGAAGGATATCTTAGATACATATAAGTTGGATCCAGCTCAGTATTATACCGCACCGGATTATCTTGGGATGCGATGTTTGAAATTCACAGACGTGGAACTTGAACTTTAACCGACATTGATATGATTCATTTTTTCAAAAAGGCATACGTGGGGGATTAGTCAATGCAGGAAAGGAAGCATATAGCGAATAAAGTTTCTACCTAATTTCGATCCAGATGAATCGTCATCATTCTTTTTCATATTTGATTAACAAATCTATATGGTCATAGCATGTCACAACCTTTACCTACCGGTGAATTTTCATGGTTAACTCGTGAAGAAATCACCAACTTGGACATAATGGATGTGGCAGACAATAATTCATATGGATATGTTCTTGAGGTTGACATACATTATCCCCAAAATTGCACGATAAACATTCAGATCTTCCTTTCTGGTGGAAAGCATCATTCCTCCCAATTCCAAGAGCAAAATGAAAAAATTGATTCCAAATTCGAATGACAAACGGAATACTAGTCCACTATAAGAACTTGAAACAAGCCATCAATAATGGTTTGATTGTAATGCATACTCATAGAATATTGAGATTTAAGCAGTCATGTTGGATGAAGTCTTACATCGATCTCAATACCCAAATGCGCAAATAGGTCCAACAATAAATCTGAAAAGACTTTTATAAACTAATGAACAATGCAGTTTATGGCAAAACAAATGAAAATGTAGACAATAGAATTGATGTAAGACTTGTCACACATTGGCAAAGTGTTCATAGAGACTATGGGAGCAGTGCACTTTTTCGACCAAACTTAAAAAGTAGCACAATTTTTTAAAAACTTTGTTGCAATTCAAATGGGTAAAGAAAGTGCATTACGATAAACCACTGTATTTGGGCTTTTTGTATTTTGGAATTATCCAAGACAGTTATGTATGATTTTTTACTTTTGAATGTATTAAGAGAGTTTGGTCAGAATGCTTCTTCTGTATACAGACACAGACTCACTCATTTTAAAAGTAAATACAGACAACTTTTATGATTTTAAAAAGTAATATAGACAAATTTGATACATCTAACTATGGGGAACAAAATGAATTAAATATACCTGTAACGCCATCTGTGTTAGGTAATTTCAAAGATGAATTCCCGGATATCCTATAATTAGTTTCTATGGTACTGGTTTCTAAAGCGTACTATGTACAATCGCTTGCAACCGAAGTTAAAGAGGGCTAAAGGTTGAAAAGATCAGTGATAAAGAACCAATTGACTCCTGACGATTACAAAAAATTGTTGAAAATGGCGGTAAATTTTAGGAAGATGAATTCGTTCAGAACATTTCACATGATATGTATACTGAATTGAGAAATAAAGTGGCCTCTCATTGATGACGATAAGCATTCATCATTCCTAACACAACACGACACACCTTGGGGACATAAAGATATAGAGTTCTATCAATGTGATCCCAACGAAAATATTCGATTGTGTAAAAAATATGATTGATACACTTGAAGAATACAATACAAATCCCGAGAGGATTGGACCTTCTAATCACATTATTAAATGCAGAAATGAACTAATAATTCACAACATTCAAACGTTATATATATCATTAGCTAAATTGGAAAATTCATTCTTATTCGTCATATATATGAAACCCTGATTGATTGATCAGTATAGGTTTGTCATTATATGTGGAAGGATGAGCAATGTCATAGACAAATTCGGTCGCAAACGAAAATGTAATAATGCACCAGTCTCACGTAGGCCTGCAGGCATTAACTTCAAGCTCACATCGGATGGGCAGTATGACATGCAAGGAAAAAGATTGAAGAATATTGGGCAACCAATGGAAGACCAAGACTGTGTAACTCGTTCATTTTTTCAAAAAAATTGTTTAAAGATATATCTGAGGATGTGTTGAAAGTGCTTCAAAGACAAATCATTCAAGGGCAGACAACACTCGAAGGAAAATATGACAATATATGAAAAAGGATTGATGAACTTGAGCAGAAGAAGAAAAATACATGTACCGCCCACTTGAGCCTTCACGATATAAAAATATATTGAATATATTAAAAAGTTTTGTAAAAAAAACATGTTTGTATCTATTTTAAATATAATTTATGAATATGAATGATGTATTTTATTCTTATTTTTGAAATGGTACACATCTTTACCTAAATAATAAGGAATACATTGCAAAAGTATTTACCTTACAATCTCATCAACAAGTACATACTAATGCTTTGTCGGTAGAAGAAACCATTGAAATGCCTTCAGTTAAATAGAAATGCAACTTAGGGGGAAAAAAGGTCCCTCTACGCTGAGGTGAGAAATTGGGCCCCTCGGCAAAAAACAACTTTCTAATTGGAGGGGTTTAACTCCCCACTGCATAAATACCACAGTCCATTCCTCCAAAAGGTATTATGGCCCTTGGCAAATACTGGAAGAGGTTGGAGCAATGGTCCAAACTCCTTTTATTTTTTGATGTATTTGATATCAATATTTGAATATTCGTATATACAATTATGTTTTAGTTTTCCAAAGGTTATGTGTGAGTTAATAACATTAAAAATTTTAAATTTTTCGAATAACTAAATGAAATATAGAAATTTGTTTTATATTTAAAAAATTCAATAGTTGGCAAAAATATGATCTGCCATGGATTGATAGTCCCTACTTTCATACTCAATTGTGATGTTTATAATTTGTCACAGCGAACGCAGACTACAATAAACCACACAAGCAATCAACCCCAGGTGAGCTCCAAATGCCCCCGTTAGCAAGGAGTAAAACTGTCAATAAATGTACAACAAATAAATTTCCCTTCGAAAAATATCAGATTGAGTTGATATACTGAATGTTTGTCAGTAGAAGGAACTAAGGATATTCCTTCAGTTAAATAGAAATGCAACCTAGAGGATACGTAGTATTATCCAAGAATTGGCCAGGTAGATGGTCATTATGATAATATTTTGGATGTCTAAAACTGCAAACAGAACCATTGTGAGAGTAGTTCAGCAATATCAATACTTTTGAACTCGGATTCAACACACTAGAAACCAAGCGGATGTTAATGCCACAAAAGAACCGGGGGCACACCGCCAGCTAAACAGTAATTTTGGGGAATATTAACCTCGAAACATTCCATCAATGAACAATGTTATGCATATACCGCAAGAAACGTCTATGATGTATGATTATGTGTCGTTGAATAGAACACACGCTAGACGGGGTCGATCAAACAATTTTACTTTTCTGATCCTTCTTGTTTGGAATCTGAGAGTAATAATAAATATAGAGAAGCTCTTGCTATTCAAAAACAAAAGATTTTCTCAGCAAATGGCATTCTTCGATCAGCCCATCATTAAGCTAAATGAGGGAATCAAGAAGCTATATCGTCCCTACCACTAAACAATGTTATGTGTGAGCAAACTTCTAAGAATCACCAAATGGCCCAAAGATGGAAACAATGACGATATAATTCAATCGAAAAAGTTCCGGGTATGAGGACATCTCCGACACGTAACGATCAGCAGGAAATAATGCGGATGTCACAGCCCAGGCGAAGCAGTGCTGATCTTCATTCTTCACGTTGATCACACCTTTTCTATTCTCGATGAATTCCGGCAGCTTTATGTATGATGATCCACCAAGAGGGCTATATTTATTAATATTCACCTCAAGGAACAAAACTTTTTCGCAACTCCATCCTAGAACAAATAAATATTATGAAGGACTTTCGGTACAATTTTGTATGTTACAACTAACCTGAATCACTCCTCAAATTCGTAGTTTGAGCGATAATGATATCGCGAAAGGTATCCAATAATCCATTCAAATCGCTGGATCGATCGACAATTCGGTTCGGTGAGTTGAATGATTTGATGTCTGTCAATTCCTGGGTTTGATGACATAACTGCCAACACTTCCATGTTCACCTTGATTGAGTTGTAATTCAATGATTTTTTCCAATAGTCCAATGACTCTGTGCTTGATCTCATTGAAAATGGTCCATACTCAGTATACACATTATCGCTAGCCACTCTATAGCTTGCAATGCGACACTTTAAAGCATTTTGATCATGTGTACGCTATTATTAAATGCACATGATCTTCGTCCTTGTGCTAATGTTCTATTGTGCGAATGTTTGACCATATGGTAATGTCACATTACAACATTGACATGTAATACAATGGCGCAAGTGACGAAGAGTCATCATCGTCATTATCCAATTTCACGCTTTGTTGAAAGGACCTCCCCTGACAACTCTCGCGTTGATGGCGACGTCAGATTATCACTACGAGTAAACGATTTACACAATTACAAAGAATACATCTTTTAAACTTGCCTCGATAGTCGAGGAGAAACTAATACAGGACATGCACCCACATCTCTTTTATGTAGCGGAGTGGGCACAATGAAGGTCACACTCCGTTTAGTTCCACCCACTCGACCTTGGGGTGCATGATGCGATTCACTCCATACTGAAACAACGTCAGAGTGGATTCGTGTGAAGGTCACCTTGAAAATGTTTACCCGTTCACAGATCTCAACTCAATGTCATACAAGATCGAATGTGGGATAAACGATATGCTCAAGGTCGTCTCAAGGTAAGGAGTCTAAGCGATAGCACTCTCTCCAACCAGGTCATCCCAAGGTGAAGTGTGTCTAGAACGATATGCACTCTCCACCAATGCTCAAGGATGTCTCAAGGTGAAGCAGACAACGTTACACACGATCACGTAGACTATGTGCCTTCTGCCCCCCAATGTTATCCATCCACTCGACCCTGAGTTCCTTCAATGTCAGACTCCATATGAGACAGCCTCACCTTGAATTATATGCAATGTCCTCTCAAGGTCACTTCAAGGTTAACGATACACTTACACACATGCTGAACCCCCTTCAAGGTCAGGGGCGTGCGTTATACACCGCCACATCTCAAGGTCACTTCAAGGTTAAACGATACACTTACACACGCAGCCAAACACCCTTCTCAAGGTCAGGGGCGTGCGTTGGGGGGGTCAAGGTCATAAGTGGTGGGGGGAGATCCAGAACCGGCTTAAATCTCCTACTAACATCTCAACGAACAACCATGACGTTTTTTCATCATCAAAACAGAAAGTATTGTTGATTAAGTTATTCCTTGTTGCCTTGATCAAATGACAGGTATCAAATAAATATATAATTTCCTTATCTCCGACCGCAAATACGGGATTTTCAGGTGTTATTTCTAGACGTCTGCTCAGTTCTACGAAATTGAAACCCATGTCACTAACAAGGCAGTCTACATACAAACCAAAATCGAATAATTTCATAATACATGTTGAAATAACAGGTAACAGATCTTCAGCAGCAAAAGTAGAGCCAACAAAGAAATATGCCAAAGGCTGTTTCCATTTTGAATACAGACCTCGAGCTATGAGAACAAGAGCAATTTCAGCAACATTAGATTCTTTTCGACTATTTCCTATATCAAATATTCCAATTATTTGATCATGTCCAGTATGATAAAAAAGATTAGATTTAATAGACATTTCGTCTACACATAAAAAACAATTCAATACTTCTTCAAACATTTCATCCACTTTCAATGTAAGGGCCTCAAATACGACTTGATTTTCTAAACCAGGACTACCCGCCAGATTTTCGGTAATTTTCTGCAGAGTGCGTCTAGTTGGAAGGCATAATATATTTCCCATGAAAGCATATTCCTTAGGTCCCAGAAAATTCAATGTCAAGGCAAATCGTTTGTATTCATCTCAGTATCTTCTCGATTTGAGTTTCTTTTTTTGTAATATAGATTGTGATATTACTATTTCTGCGAAAGATTCATTCAAAAATGTTCTACACATTTTATGAAAATTCTTAATGGTCCACTTTTCTTCTGTACTTCTTTTTTCCGCAAGCCTTTGTCTCTGAACTGTTTTTTTCAAAGAAACAATTTTTAATCTTAACTTTTGTTTAAATCAATACAGAAGTTTGTGATGCAACAGAGGATGATAGTGATGGAGTAGCAGGACCATAAATTATATCTGAAATCAAGTATACCTGGATTATTGAAAATATCAGAAAAGAACAAAAACTTTTCATTGATTTCATAAGTCTGCATGGGCACATGTGTTTGGATAAAAAAAGTTGTTTCTTGTTTAATTTTTACATTTTAATCAAAATTAAAATGTTATTTTTATGGAATAGACTATACATGAAAAGAAAGATGTCAAAACTACTAACCACCATTATTAATCTGTGCCATTACACATCTTGAAATTCACCGCATTGATATTTCGTAGCATTGGATATTTTGAAAATGAGTAAATTTTTTATTCAAACTCTTTAAAAAAATGGTACACCTGAGGTACAGGGATGATTTAAAATAACCACTCGCGATGAATTTTCTTCTGAATGGACAATGGATACATCTAAAAAAGGGAACATAATCAAATATAATTTCAGTGGCAAATATCTTTTTGAATTTTTTCTTTTTATATTCACTTATTTGAAAGAATGGTTATTTTTCTGGAAGGCTCTGTATTACTTCTTGTCGTGGGCATTAATTTTAGGAAAAATTGTCAAGATAGCATTATCGTAAAGATGTTTTCTTGATTCACCCCGAATGATATATTTGTCCCCAAAATGCAGCTCACATATTTTGCAGTTTTTATGAAGTTCCTCTGTGTTTCTCTCGAGTAAATCTTCTCTGTTAGCTGCCTTCAATCACAATGCCATTCTAAAATATATTGTGACGATTTTGAGTATTACCATTTTTATATATCATGTATCCATTATATACATTATACATACCTTGTAGGATCTTTTATGAGGGGAAAACATGCCTGAATTTCCTCCAGTTTTTTAAGAACATCCCCAACAAATACAAACAGATCCTACTCGACGAGACATTGTTCTCAAATTAAGGGTGATAAATAATATAGTTAATACAGAATAATATTTCTACCAACGATTCAGTAACACAAATCGAATTTATCAATCTTCAAACATGAAGTTTTCATTGACATTCATTGTTTGTTTTTTTACTCCGATCACAAAACCACAGAATAGATATTTATTCTTTTTACAAATCGAATTTATCAATCTTCAAACATGAAGTTTTCATTGACATTCATTGTTTGTTTTTTTTATAAGCGATAGAAAACTGTACTAGAGTACTGAACTCAAATCAGAGTTAGAACAACGAACACCACACCCCCATTGGCGTCCCACTTCGAGAGGGAGTAGCTTTATAATTTTCTGATATCTGTGAGAGCCCGACATTCGCTTCTGTGTGGGTATATATTCTGTGTCTGTGTGTAATTGTCAGAAACGTAGTTGGTACCCTCACTTTCTTCTCAAGACATCATGAATCTACGATCTTAGTAAACTAACGAGCAAGCACATTACTTGGCGTACCTTAAAGTACACAGAAGTAGCATTAGTTTATGATATTCAAAATATCTATTACTTGACATGCATAACCTCCAAATGTGGTGAACTTTCGTATCAATATACATATTTTTTATCAAAAAGGCACACTTTTATGACGTCACATCTACGTTATAAAGTAGTGGCAATGACTTGCCAATATAGACTCATACAAGCCAGTTGCAAAAGAGTTGGATATAATATTATTATAATGTCGTTCTGTGGTCTTGTTGTAGTCATTATATCATTATGCATGGAGGTCATACCCCTTCTAATATAGTTTACTATGTTGAAACCTTTTATATAATATTATAATAATATATAATTCAGTATTTCTTTCCATTTTTATAAAACTCGGTGGTAATGTCATTATTAATTCTTTCAGAAAAAATATATTTTATGAATTTTTCTCATTAAACGTTGAAATATGTTCACTATATGACGAAACATACTCCATTTGCTCATCTTCAATGATTTTAAAATTGATATAACACCTAGGGTCCTAAATTTTTTTATTTTAAATATTTTTGTTACCATGATGCTGTATCAATCGAACGAAGAACATGGATGCCGTCCTACTAGTGTCGAAAAGTCGTGATTACTTCTGTATGTACTATCATAGAATAATAGTAGTGGTTTATAGCCGGTTCTAGGGAACCCCCCCCTCCCCATGACCTTGACCCCCCCTCCCCATGACCTTGACCCCCCTAGCCCCCCCAATTGCAGCCCATTGCATTTGATCTTGACCCCCACTGTAACCTTGAGATGGGAGGTTGAAGGTCGTGTATCATTACATGAAGTGCCCTGTGATAGTGTGGTGTTTGCATGACCTTGGGATTCATTTCTCGTTGACCTTGTAACGCTAGTCGATGGAAGGGATCGCGCATTCATTTCAGTATGCATGAGGTGGTGCATAACGTTCGAACTAGCATCAGCGTCACAGCTTCTTCCATATTCTTCA